>JAKUCV010006851.1:29719-54436 GCA_028386065.3 Turnera subulata | reverse complement strand
TTTTTTTTTTCAATTTTCCATGCAACTAAATAAGGGAAATCGAGTTTCTTTCTTTACCATGAAAACGATCAAATAATAGACTAATGAAGAATTTCATAAACCGGACCGTTTCAGCCTGCCGTATCGTCCTGAATTCGTTGAGAATACTGAACTTCTTTTCGCAAAAAAAAGTAATTCGAATGACAAATCGGTTTATTCTTCTTTCTCAACGGCTAGTTGACGCTTTCCTAGTCGTTGGAAACGGGATCAAAATCTGGGTTGTCAATCGAAAGACTATCAAGAAAATATATGACCGAGGAGCTATCGGGTTATTAATTATCGTCTACCGTATGAAACCCGGTGTAGCAAAAGAAATTCTCTACTGGGTATTCATTTGGCAGGAGGAGGTAATTCAGATACGGCACTCCGATTCCATGGCGGACAAATGGTTCTGGGACAAGGAACTGCCTAATTATCGGTTCGATAAGAAAGTCGTGGATTTTCTCCTAGTCGTACGGGAGCACCCACGAGGATTCCTGGTTTGCAAATCGCGGCCCCCGTTGGGGACTCCAATTATCAGCCGATTTTCGTTCTTCCTTTGTTCATTTTTTCTCCCCCCAAAAAAGAAAAGAACGAGGGGAGACGGAAAAAGCAACTTAACCAACTTAAAAAAAAAAGAATCAGGCCAATCGTCTTGGCTGTAAGAGACTGGTTTTCAAAACGAAGTCATCGCCATCCAGCAGTGAAAGATCAACTCATTCAAGCCTTGAATTTACCCGTACGGCAATCGGGCGAAGTGAAACTTAGTCAAAATGATATTTCGAAAATTATTGATCGGATCATGGAGGTAATCAAGAAATACTGTCAATTAATCGATTCATAGGAAAACTGGGAAAGGAGAGCTCCATATCCTTTCCCAGTTTTCAATTCCCTATTGCCAGACTTTTTCAGTTTCTTTTCGATCTTCGCAGTATTGTTTCACCAAGTCGATGATGCGTAAGATATCATCATCATTCAGGATCACTTCTCCTGACTCCTCTACCCTTAAGTGCAATTCCTTAATGATAAAAAGGGTCCTTTCCCTATCTACGTTGCTTTCTGCGCGGAATCGTTTTCGCACAGCCAGCGAAAGGGCTTTGAGAAATTTCCGGATAACCCTATTTTTCAGTCCCCGCCCCTCCTTTTCTTTTTCTTCCGGCACGAAACTTTCGAATTTCCTTCGAAATTTTCGTACCAATAGTCCAGGATAAGGTTGAAGATATTGAGGATATCGCCCTCGTCGATCACAACTGTCCCGGATTCATCAATATCCAATTTGAGCAAGCCTTTCAGTATAAGGGCCGTCCACGGATTTCGGTTGCTATGCCTTCGAAACCGATTTCGTATGAACAAGAAGACCGGCTCGAGTATTCTTGTCCGGACGAAGCCTTTTACTATCCCCTCCCCGTTCACTTCTTTTTGATTGATCGAAAATATGAACAAAGGGATACGAAGAGAGAAAAGTTCTACTGGATAACTGGATCGGTAAAAGGGAAAGACACAGTCCGGAATTGTCCAGTAAAGGACAAAGCCTTTACTATACTCCCGAATCATCAGTCCCACATGGACGACATCTTTGAGGATTTGCAAATCGTCAAATTCTTCATCGAAATAAAAAGAGTTTCGGGAAACTTTCTTATTCCAAAGGCCTATCCATTGGATAAGATTGACGGCAACTTCCTCTTTCACTCGCCAACAAAATATCCAGGAATCGACAGCCCCCTCACCCATGACTCTCTGGACGGATGGGTGTTCGAAGCAAAAAAGCTTGGCGAGGTTCCAAAGGACCAGACAAGCGTTGGACACTTGCTCGAGAACGATTCGAACGGCTTCTCTCGAAAATAGGAATCGAAATATATACTCGAGAGAAGTTAGAATGAACGCAAGAGCATAACAGGTGAGAAGTTTGTTCATGGTTGGCATGGTTTTTGATTTTTTCTTGTTTGTATAAAATAAAAAAGCCGATCTTACTATTCTATTCATTTGAATTCTTTTTGGAATTGGAATTCTTTTTGCTTAGAAATTTTCGATTTTTATTGAAATCAAAATATTGAAATAAAAAGCCAAGAAAGGGAGCGGTTTTAGGAAAGGGTATAGAATGAAATTCAGAAAATTCTTTCATTGTCTTTCCCTATGCAATATCAAAATCAAATAGAGAACAAATACGAAAACTTCGAAAATATTCGAAAATCGAAAGATTTGGATCTGAATATAGAATAAAATAAGAAAGAATTCGAAATCAAAAAAGAAGAATATATTAAAGGGAATGCTCTTATCTTATTGGAATATTTTATTCAAAATGTCTTTCGATCTTCAACCAATTCTGCGCTTCAATATAATTTCCGGGAGTAAGTGCTATAGCTTGTTTCCAATACTCCGCGGCTTGGTTCAACCAAGCTTCCGCAATTTCGGAATCTCCCTGCTGAATGGCCTGTTCTCCTCGGTCAGAATAGGCGAGTCAATTCCTTCCCTTAGAACCGTACTTGAGGGTTTCCTACCTCATACGGCTCAGCAGTCAATTCTTTTGATTTGCTGTCCCTCATTTTTATCGAGTTAATCAAAAACGTTTAATTCCATGAGTTTCAAACTTGAATTTGGATTTGATTCAAAATCCGTTTTATCTTGTCTCCGACCTTCATCAGAATAAGGCATAAGCGTTGTGCTATCATTCGAACAACACATTCCACTTTTGTGAAAGGTAACTATCTCGATTTCATATGGGAATTTCTATAGAATTTTTGAAAAACGCCTTTCCCCATAAGAAAGAAATTACTATCTTTGGGATCTGATGCTACACCGCTGCTTAATCTTTCCGGGGGGTCAACTCCGTTACATAAGTGGATTCCGAACTTTTGTCTCATATTATGACATAAAGTAAGCAGTTCTTACTATATGGACTCAAAATCAAATCTCCTTAATTGATCTTTACGGTGCTTCCTTTATCAATTAGATCTTTTATCCTTGGAATAAAGTCTCGAGGCATCTTTCTTTCTTCCTATTTCCATTTCTATGAAATTTCTTTTTTCCTACAGCTGATAAAAATCGTTGTTTTGGACGATGTATATGTAGAAAGCTTTTTTTCGTTTACTAGTCTATTTTGCTCCTTTTCTTATTTCTATAGTCGAGATAGTCGCACGTAATGACAGATCACAGCCATGTTATTAAAAGCTTGTGGTAAGATGGGGTTTCGTTCGAGTGCGCGAAAATAATATTCCAAAGCTTTTGTGTGTTCTCCATTACTTGTGTGAATAAGTCCAATATTATATAAAATAAAACTTCGATCATAAGAATCGATTTCTAGTCGCATAGCTTCATAATAATTCTGTAAAGCTTCCGCATAATTTCCTTCGGATTGAGCAGACATCCGTTACGGTCGTCATTCGATTCCAAGAATCTCCGCTCCAAAACCGTACATGAGATTTTCATCTCATACAGCTCCTCCCTTCGGTGCATAATGAGTCTAGCCTAATCTAATACATAGCAAAAAGGAGTCAAATATTCTCATTATGAACTGAACGGGACTAAAATTTTTACAAGAAATTCTTAGTTAACCTTCCGGCAAAAGATCTTATCTTAACATCGACGATGCTGGCACTAGATAAAAATGTTAAGTTAACTCCAACAATCTCTTTGTCCTCAACGTCCTTTAATTTCTAGGAATTCATCACTTCAACAGCCTTGGATGGTTATACGAATATCCAAAGTACAAATGAGATGGATATTTGTTGTCCCGACCATTCTTCTTAGTCCCGATCCCAATAAAGAAAAAAAGGAAATTTTGTACCAAAGTTTTTGTCCTGTTGATTTCTAAGCGTAGTGCTTCTTCCCTTATGCCACCCACAAGTACTATACTATATAGAATTGGAGTCGGATTAATCTGAGATAGATAAGCCATAGCCGTAGGCGTAACCTCGCGCTCAATGCTCTAAATCAACAATTGAAGCATCTAAGGCTGCATTAATCGAGGATACACGACAGAAGGTTTTTTTTTCGAAACTTCACCTTCAAGAAGCGTAGAGCTCTTTCAAATCGTTCTATCTCGGACAATGTGCCTTTCTCTTAAGACTTGAGAGCAGTCAAAAAAGAAAATCAAATCACACCATCTCTATAATAAGTAAATGCCGCTTTTTCCCCTGAAGTTGTCGGAATTATTTTTAATAATATATTGGCTACAATTGAGAAGGTTTTATCCATAAAATTTCCAGCTATCCGAGATCGAGGCATAAATGGTCAGTCTTTTTGAAATTTCTTTGAATTGTCTCTCCGGAGAAAACGATCTCACAAAAAAGCAATTGGAACGTACAAAGTAACACAAAAATCGACTTAACTCATAAAATGAGTTGATGGATTTTTATATGTACAGTGTACATTTTTTTTTTTGCTTGTGTCAAGCCTTCGATTCTTTGCAAACATAAATCGCAATAGATCTGATCTATATCTGGATTCGTGTCTTTTTTTCTTTATTGAGTCAACAGTTCGATTCCTCTTTTCTAGTTTTTTCTAGTTCGAATTGATTGGGCGTACTCTACCTATGCAAGATCTAATCGAATCGAAATGACTCGCGATTCACTCGCTTTCTGGCCCATAATCATTGTGTAGGAGAGATGGCCGAGTGGTTGAAGGCCTAGCATTGGAACTGCTATGTAGACTTTTGTTTACCGAGGGTTCGAATCCCTCTCTTTCCGGACAACACATAGATAGAAAGAGACCCGCCAACAGTTAAGTGATTAGTGAACCTATGAGAGATGTTTTGACTTCCTTTCTTTGTCTTCTATCTCCCATCTATTTAGTCGTCTTAGTTATTCACTCTAGCAATTATGATCTAGAAATCAATCTAGGGCAAGTGTTCGGATTTATTATGACATAGCCACGAGGCGCTCAACGGACCTTTCCTGCCTTGGAATTGATGCAAAAACTCTTTTGTTATGCAATCAAATGGATTCCCATCTGAATTTTAGGAAAAGGGGAGAGGATCGACCCAGATCCTATCCTTTTCCCTTTTTTCCAGTCTGTCTCCCTAGCAATTTGATTCAGAAAATGTCATATTCATTTTCTCGCTAGTGATCGGACGCACATTTTCGAAGTAAGGCTAGGCATTGGGGGAGTTTCTCCTCTTTCTTCAGGGGCCTCCCTTTTTTTTCGAGGGTCAAAGCTTTTACTTCCTTTAGTATACGCTGAACGGTACCGCCCCCTTCGTGCCACGCCCGGCCTTGTGCTGTGCCGTGGGGAAAGAGAGACTCAATGATATAAGTGCAAAGCAATAGGAAGTATTCATCATCCTCTAAGAAGGACTCATCGAATTTCGCTAGGAGACCGTCGAAGGTCCCGCCATCTTTCTCCCAAACTTTTCGTTCCCCCTATCCTGGCGGCAATAGCCAATCCAGGAAGAATTGAAACGCTTCTTCTGAAACTCCGGATCGGCCTGGACTCGCTTATCCAAATAGTTCAAGAAGCCAAGGATACGATACTCCTTTCGCCTTCCTCTTGCTCTAAGCGATCGGGCATAAGCACCTGCATCAATAGATCATACAGATCCCTTATGTAAGGTGAGTCCATTTTCTTCATTTCTTTTTCCTACTTGGTTGATTTCGAAAATGAATTGTCATCCTGCCCGTGGTCCCCAGGGTCTTCCAAAATCTTCCCACCCAAAGCTTAACGGTAGATAGTGAACTCTTCAAGTGTATCTTGAAGGACTGGATTAGCCACAAATTAGTTGTGTGTGAACCAGTATAAAAATCTCTTGTGTCCTTCTATTTTTCAATTCCGCACTTCATTTCCTGCAAAGTTTTTAATTTTCGGTCATAAGCTATTCACCCCCCCTCTAGCTTAAGTCTATTGCTCTAACAAACGCCTTGGAACGACATTGACCCTGAAGCTGGTTGGGTCATTGTTGATGTTGACTTGGATGCTGTCGCTCCACGAGAACCACATGCCGCCTCTGCCGTCCTGACCAGGAAGCTCGAACCGGTTTGCTTGAGGGAACCAGAGTAGGATGAGACCGTGATCGTCTTGAGGCTGCCATTGGGTCTCGGTCAGAAGAACCATATTTGGTTTGTATTGGTTCTTCAAGTCCCTCAGAGTACGTGAGAACTCCTGTGAACGCCTTACGACTCCTCTGCAGTTCCACAACAGTAGTCGGGCCTTTGGCCAAGTTACGGGCAGACGAATGACTCTGGGCATGCTCTGAGCCGTCATCGAGAGCTGGTAGTAGGTGCTTTGCTCCAGGAAGTGGCAAGTGGACTCCAGGTTAAACTCTTTTAGCCTTTCGGAGATGAAGAACATGATGGAGTTGGCCGATCCGTAGTAGGAGGTCTTCAGAGTGCCGCGGTCCTCTAGGAAGAACACCTCTTCCATCGGAGTGACGAAGAACCGCGATGAGTAGAGCTCGTAGACGAAGACTAGACGCGGCATCCTGCCGAGCTCGTTCGGTAGTTCTTCAGCACGTTCGTTGACCATGCTGTAGGCCAGACGGTTCCTTCTGCCAAGATTGGCACCTTCGACGAAAAAGACTGATGAGGGAGCAGGCATCTTGTTTTGGACGTGTGGGGTTTTGTTTTACGAACGTTGTGTGTTATTTGTCTGAACGGTTTGTTTGCTTTTAAAATGCTTTTGAAGATTTACACATCACCGCTCCTTCTTTTATACACTTATAGGGAGCGTGATTACCGTTTTTGATTTTCAAGATTTTGCTTTTTGAATTTTCCGTTGCTTTCATTTATTGCCTTGTTACTTTACGCGTTTTTCGGACTACCACACCAGATATTTTCAGCCTTTTTCCATCTTATGATTTTCTTTCGCTCTGGCTACCTTGTCCTTTCTTTTCATGGGTTTTCTATACTTTCCTGCATCTTTTATCACATGCATCCGTGACCGTTGAGGCTGGACTGATGGGACTACATCTCGAGTAGAGCGCATGTGCGACAAGTTTACAGCTGTTCGGACATCGTGGAGAGATACGAGACCCGACAGAAGTTTTGGCTGATGCGGAATTTGTGAACAAGTGGGTACGTTTCTTACGTGGGACACAGGACGCTCCCGTGATCGACACCGTTAGCTGTACATGTCACGTTTCTCGGGATCGGGGATGCTTAGGACCGATTTGGGCGCTGATCATGGAAACATGTTTTGTTTAATTCCTTTTTGTTTGATTTTGTTAAACGAGTTTTATTTTTGATTTTATTATGTTTGATTTTATATTTTTACTGTTAAGTTTTATTTTGCCTTGAGATGTTCTAATTTTCCGTTTAACATGAGATTTCATAACACAATAGATTTTGATTTAAAAAAGAAATTTATTTTATTTATTTAATAATAGCTTTACATCGGAGAAGAAGTACTCTATGGAGCTACTTGCTTCTCAAGATCTTTTACAAGCTTTTGTACGTTCTTCATGTGGGGAAAGAGCTCCGCGCACGCCAGTTCTATCTGCGCCATCGCCGAGCTGATCTTCTTTAGAGAGATGTTCAGCTGCGTCAGTGTCTGCTGTGGAGTGCTGCTCTCAGCTATCGCCTTGCCCTTTCGATTTTCAGCCTTCTTGTCGGCACGCTTCTTTCGTCATTTTGGGGAGACAACCATGTGCTCTTTCAGGCCGACGATGTTCGTCTTGAAGCGTTTCTTCGGTGGTTCTTCATCGGAGCTTGTCGGGAAGGCAGTGCCTCCGATGTAGCTGTTGTTCTCGGAGTCAGAGGTTGTTCTTGATAGGAGTGGAGAGTCCATGACTGTGTGTGAGTATGCCAGTCATGAGGTTTGGTTTTTATAGAGGACGAGATGTCGCTTAAGGGTATAAGCGGTATCTCGGGTTGAGGTTGGACACCTGGCAGAGTGTGCCAGAAGCTTATCGTGGTAGGACCCACGGATAAGACGGAATTTTGGGGACGAAATTCTTTTTAAGGTGGGTAGACTGTAACAGCCCGAGTAAATTTTTTTTTTATTTTTACCGGGACTGTAAAAGTCGTTTTACCGTGATTTACTGTTGAATTAATCTTGGGTAATTAATTCAAGGTAAATCGGGCGTCGTTTTTTGAAACCGAGAGTTTTCCCGCGCTTGTGATTTTTCCGTGGATTTTTCGGGCCTAAGTCGGTATTTTTGGGTCCCGGATCTTCGGAAAAATCACACCGGAAAATAATTAAGTGGGAGTATCAGTTATTTTCGGGTCCGGTCGGGACACGACTGCGTGATTGAGTCACGCAGCCGCCACCCACTGTAGACCCGTGATGGCCTGTGTTGCCCGTGAGATGCTCGTTTCTTTTTTTTTTATTTTCCCTGTGAAATCTGTGACTACCTGCTTTTCCCCTGCATACACACCCGAGCCTCACCATTCTCTTCTTCTCCTTGCCCAATTCTTTGCAACCTACATAACCACATCATTATATAGAAAAAAAACTAAACACCACACCACCGAGACACACCGCCGGCCACCATCACCTCCACACACCCACGCGCGCCGCCATCAGTTCCACCTCCCCTCGCCGTTCTTCTTCTTCCTCTTCATCGCCGCCACCAAGCACCACCACCGCGGCTCTTTCTTCCTCTTTCCTTCTCGCCGCCCGCTGTGAGACGCTGCCGCCGTGGAACTCGATCCGACGACGACTCCAGCTCGCACGACACCGCAGCGGCCGCCTCCTCCTCTTCTGCAGCCTCGTACACGTTGCCTTGCCTCGCTCGCAGCGACCGTCGAAGACCAAGTCGCGCCGCTGCTTCCCCACTCTCCAGTGACGCCGCCCGACGACCCAGTCCGCCGTTCCGCTTCCGCGACCCGCATCTGCAGCCGTCCAACAGACACCGTGCCTACAGCCGCGCTCTTCCTTGACTCGTCGTGCCGCCACTCTGTTCCCGTGCCCCGTAGCCCCGTCGCCGCCGCCTTTGCAAGGTGAGCTGGAGGAAGATGACCCGTTTGGGTCATGGTTAGGGCGGGTTGACCCGGTGGATGGTTGGGTTTTTAGGGTTGTGGGTATGGGCTGATGGTAATGCTGGGCTGTGGCTGCTGGATCCAAGGCAGAGGGTTGGGCCTTGGGCCTGCTGACTTGGTACAGTGGCCTAGCTCTAGTGGGTTAAGACCATGGCTTGATCCAATTCTTTTGGCCCAGTTGGTTTTTAATTAAACATGTATATTTTAAAAAAATAATAATACATACATACATATATAACTATATTTTCTAGAAATATATGTAAAAATGCGATTATTAATTTTCCTTGGATATAAAACATGGTATATATATTACATAATGATTTTGGACATATATATATATATATATTGAGGGTAATGTAATAAGTTTTAATTATGGAAATTATAATTTGGAAAGTATATGGAGTATATATTTTTGGGAAACATAAATACATAGTAATTTTGTGAAAATAAATAAAGTAATTATTTTGTTATATTAACTACAAGAAACCAAGGTAGTATGATTTATATCTTTTAAGAAATTACTATGTAGTAACTACATTCTAGAAAGGATACATATATTAAGAAAATAATTTGGAAAATAAACATATGATAATCCGGGGATGATTATAATCTAAGAAAAGAATATATATTGTATAATTACTTTCAAAAGGGTATTATCGCAGTATTATTATTGGAATTATAGCCGGGCATAATGATGGATAATATTGACGGTCTATGTTATGTAATTAAATGGTGAATAATAGTGGTAAAGGATTATAACCCGTATGGTTAACCGAGTGAGTTTGATATTTAATTTATGGTACCGCGTGTCCTTTTGCATATCAATTGTTGTGCATTTTATGTGAGCATACATTATTTGTGATATAGGAGCTGGCATCGAGCGGTCCTCCTGTGGAACCGGCCTTGGACCCGGTTGAGGATTTTCAGAGTTGAGTAATCGGCTAAGGTGAGGTTAAGTAAATATTTATATACATCCCGTGATATCAAGTTGCTGTTTGGTTGCTATATGTGACAATTGCTGGTATGAAACTTTGTGGCTGAGTTTGGTTTGTTGTGTGATGAATTAAGTTGATAATTGTTGTCGTTGATGTTGTTGAAATTATTGTTGCTGTTGATATTATTGATGATGTTTGAATTGTGGATATAAGTAAGACTATTACTGTTGTTGACTGTGAGAAATGTGTAAGTTGAGTACCGAGGGTACTAGTATGGGAACAGTTTGGTATTGATTATTATCCAGACGAGCGGAGAGGTTGCAAGCCTGCTCGGAATAATGAGATAATGGTTGGATGGTAGAAATGTAGTAACTAGTCGAGGGAAAAGGAAATAATAAAATTGAATACACTTAGACATCTAGTAAGTCACAGTTAAATGTTGGAACAGCCAGATGGTAGTCTTATTTTATAGTGCTGGGGGAGAGTGTGCTTGGGGTCTGCTCCCTGTCTGTACCAGTTATTTATATTTAGGCGCTGGGGGAGAGTGTGCTTGGGGTCTGCTCCCTGTCTGTGCCAGTTATACGTGGAGGTACCAGGCGGGGTACACGGGCTAGCTAGCTTGACTACCAGGCGACGACCATCATTTAACTTGTGATAGGGGACCTGATAATAAAATTGGAATAGCGTGTCTGGAATCACAAATGTGTCATTTAAGGTTCGTGAGAACCTTAGTTGATTGTTGGTGATGTGACTTGGGAATTTACGGTGTTTGTATATGTATATTTGCTTATGTGTTTTACCCGGTGGGCACTTCGGACTCACCCCTCACCTGCAGGCTTTCATCCCGTAGGATGAGTTATTTGTTGTACAGGTTTGGTGCATTCCAGACAGGCTGCGGCGTTATCCCTTGGACGGGGCTCGGATCCATTGTTTGTTTCTGTGTCGCATACAGTGTTGTGTGAGTTATTAAGTCTTCCGCTGTGCATGTTTTTACTATTGTTGGGCCATTGGGCCGAAGATGTTGTTATTGACGTTATTATTTTTGGGCTGTTTAGCCCGAGTTACTGATGTATACACTGTATGCTGGGTTGGGTATGGTTGAGTCGTCACAGTTCTGGCACGTGTTTACTGTGTACGGTAAATACGGGTCAGGGCGTTTCAATACACTCCAATCCTAGTGTGTCCACAATATGTGTACTCACCATGTTGGTATATCTTTCCGCATCAACTTTCAAGCTACAAACTTTTTCCTTCACATAACATCTGGTATAGAAAATAATTGTTTGAGCTTCGGGCATCTTTTGAAGTCTGAGTGTGTAGAGTCTATCAAACTCTTCTTCATCATAGTATCTTCCACTAATGTATCTCGAATATTCCATGATGTTATCCTGCAAGAAAGCGTTAGTAGAAAATAATTCCTCACGTGTTGAAGAGATGAAATAGAACCAAGGTATATCTTTTTGATCAGAGGTTGAATCGATCATCAGAAGAAGAATTAGGCCAAAAATGAGGATACATTCTGGGAAAATCAAACTTCCATCGAAGAGAAGCAAAGGAAAGGCTTTCATAAAAATTCTCGTAGAATCGAGAATGAAGTTTTCATTCTGTATATGCCAGATCCTGAGGGCTTAATTGATCCATGCTTTCGATTTCATCTTTCGTTTCCTTTTTCTTTGTTTCGAGAAAGATAGCGGTCAATTCCGATTCTTTCTTTTTCGATTGATTTTTTTCCGATCGATTGCGTAAGGCACGCGGTAGCAAGGGAAGCGGGGAAAGGATACAGAAAAGACAGTTCTTTTCGATTCTATTAATCTTAGACTCTTCGATTAGTATTAGTTAGTGATCCCGGCTCAGTCCGTCCTTTCTTCCGTCATGAACGATTGGCACTAGTCCTACATTTTGTCTCTGTGGACCGGGGGGAGAAGGGCTCGGCGAGAAGATTGTACCATGAGAGAAGGAAGGAGGTCCGCCTCTTTCAAATATACAACATGGATTCTGACAATGCAATGGAGTTGGACTCTCCTCTCGATCCGAATGAATCATCCTTTGTACGGAGGTAAATCTTTGCCGGCTAGGCAAGAGGATAGCAAGTTACAAATTCTGTCTCGGTAGGATATACATGTATTTTCTTTCTATTACTATGAAATTCATCAATGAAGTAGTTAAGAAATGAAATAGTTAATGGTGGGGTTAACATTTTCGGAGTGACGAACCTTCTATGTGTTCCTAAGAAAAGGAATTTGTCCATTTTTCGCGGTTTCAAGGGGGCGCAGAAAGACATAAGAACTCTTGAATGGAAATGGAAAAGAGATGGAACTCCAGTTCCTTCGGAAATGGTAAGATCCTTAGCGCAAGAAGAAGGGGTTAATCCATACCATCTTGACTTGGTTCTGATTTCTCTAGTTTTTTAAGAATACCGAGTCGGGGTCTTCTCCTACCCGTATCGAATAGAACATGCCGAGCCAAATCTTCTTCATAGAAAACCTGCTTTATTTAGACCGGGAAAATCCTAGGCTTTTATGAAAGCATGAGCTATGACTCGAATCCGTCGTCAATCCTATTTCCGATAGCAGCAGTTGACAATTGAATCCAACTTTTCCCATTCTTTTCGTAGCCGTAATAGTGCGAAAAGAAGGCGACTCCAAGTTGTTCAAGAATAGTGGCCTTGACTTTCTCTACCCTTTGCCTTAGGATTAGTCAGTTCGATTTCTCGATGGGAGTAAGCGAAGGGATATAACTCAGCGGTAGAGTGTCACCTTGACGTGGTGGAAGTCATCAGTTCGAGACTGATTATCCCTAAACCCAAGGCAAGGGATAGAGCCTCGCGCTAGAGTGTCACCTTGACCTGGGATTGTGTAAGAAGAAGTTCGAGCTTGATTATCGCTAAACCCAATGTGACTTTTTCGATTTTGACTTGCCCCCCGCCGTCGTGATCCAATGAGAATGGATCAGAGGCTTGTGGTTCTTGTGCTAACTTGCAATTTGAATAGATATAGACTAGAATGGAAGAAATTGAAAAGAAATTACGGAATTTTATTGTAAATAAGATTCGGGGGTTAAGAAAAAAGAAATGTCGAATCAGGATCAACTAGGACAGAAATCAAGCATTCGGTCTCATTTTTGCTGTCAAGGTAATGGCTATTCATAGCCATCGACTGCCCCGAAGAAGAATGAGACCTATTCTAGGACAGACAATCCATTCCAGGCGTATGATCATTACGCTTCAACCGGGTGATTCTATTCCACCTTTTCGAAAGAAAGGAACTTCAATCAATTCGATAATGAAATGAAATTCCATACAGAAGTCTTTTCCAAATTCTTTGATTCAAAAAAGACATTCTCAATTACGTAAAAACTCTAACAAATAGGAAAAAGCCAGCTATCGGAGTTGAACCGATGACCATCGCATTACAAATGCGATGCTCTAACCTCTGAGCTAAGCGGGCTCCCCTAACAGAAATTGTACATCCAGAGGAATTTAGTAAACTGCAGGAATCCTAGCTATTCCCTTTTCATTCTTCAATTATTCAGAATTCCATAAAAGAAAGAATAGATATCGAAAAATTGGCAAAAAAAAGAATTCAATTCACCTTTCGACTATATGGAAGTATTGACGTAATTGCATAGAGTCCTTCCTTGAGTCTGAAGGCTACATGAAGAACATAAGCCAGATAAAGGAATGGGAATTGTTTCCAGAGAAATTCGGATATCAAGGAAAGGTCAAACTCTTGGAATAAGGGTATCCAGTCTTATGTGATTTGATACATCGTATTCAATAACATTGAGAAGATGAAGGTCCGGAAAGAGAGGGATTCGAACCCTCGGTAAACAAAAGTCTACATAGCAGTTCCAATGCTAGGCCTTCAACCACTCGGCCATCTCTCCTACACAATGATTATGGGCCAGAAAGCGAGTGAATCGCGAGTCATTTCGATTCGATTAGATCTTGCATAGGTAGAGTACGCCCAATCAATTCGAACTAGAAAAAACTAGAAAAGAGGAATCGAACTGTTGACTCAATAAAGAAAAAAAGACACGAATCCAGATATAGATCAGATCTATTGCGATTTATGTTTGCAAAGAATCGAAGGCTTGACAAAAGACAAAAAAAATCTAGAATCTATGCATAGACCAGATCCCTTGCGCTTCATGTATATAAGACATCTTCCGGATAATTCAAATCGAAGCAATTGGATGTCCGACTCGGTCCTAGATGACTATGACATGACCGATCAATAGAAAGACTTCAACAGTCCACCTTTGTCATATATTCCATACATCAGACTAGTATAGTAGATAGATAGCCTATTCATGGAATATGCTTCACTTTCAAGATGCCTTGATGGTGAAATGGTAGACACGCGAGACTCAAAATCTCGTGCTAAAGAGCGTGGAGGTTCGAGTCCTCTTCAAGGCATAATATTGAGAATGCTGATTGAATGAGCAATAAGAGATCTCGGATTGAATCGATATTAATATACCGATTCGATCCGAGATCTTTTTTCCTTTTGGAAGATAGAGGATCGAAACAATCTTCCTAGAACCAATCCGCCTGTCGATATTGGAAGACCAAAAGGATTCTTCCAAATGTATCATTTATGAGTCCAATGGCATTCATAAGTAGAGGAAAGAGATTTTTGCTTTCGACCCGCTTTCGATTGTTAATACGATGATTGTTAATAGGATAGAGAAGGACCACTACTCCAAAGAGTACAAAGAGTACTAGACCCTTGATCGTCTTGATCGTGCAAGTGAAATATCGATTGCTTGTTGAACCCTGTGAATTGCGTGAAAGTAGGATACGCCAAATTCGGAAGTCCAAGAGTTTTAAAAGACGTCTCAGCATTGAGATCACCTCTCTTGAGTCATTTTGTTGAGTCATTTTGATTATCTCCATTTCAATTGCAATCCCTTTCTATATGATCTATCTTTCTATAAGATATCTCCTTCTATACGATATATGAGGATCCCCGCTAAGCATCCATGGCTGAATGGTTAAAGCACCCAACTCATAATTGGCGAATTCGTAGGTTCAATTCCTACTGGATGCACGCCAAGGGGACCGTCCAATTGGAATTGCCTCTCTATCAATGGAATCTCATCATCCATAGCTAACGAATTGGTGTGGTATAGTGCTATCTTACCATATGAAGAGTAAGAACTAACATTCTTATTGAGACTCGAATTCATAGGGAAGAAAATCCATTTAGGGATGGAATCAAATATGCAGTATTTACAGACAAAATCGGTTATTGGGCAAAAATCAATATACTTTTAATGTCGAATCAGGATCAACTAGGACAGAAATCCAGCATTGGGTCGAACTCTTCTTTGGTGTCAAGGTAATGGCTATGAATAGACATCGACTGCCCCGAAAGAGTAGAAGAATGAGACCTAGTCTAGGACAGACAATCCATTCCAGGCGTATGATCATTACGCTTCAACCGGGTGATTCTATTCCACTTTTCGAAAGAAAGGAAGTGAAATCAAAATACTTAATAGCACATGACTATCTATTTATACAAAAGTTCTACCCCGAGCACACGCAAGGGAGCTGCAGACAGTCAAGTGAAATCGAATAGGCGAGATGTACCAAAGAATTTGATCTCTGGACAGCCTTGCTGGGGTAAAGGCCGTAATGCTAGAGGAATCATTACCGCAAGGCATAGAGGGGGAGGTCATAAGCGTCTATACCGTCAAATCGATTTTCGACGGAATGAAAAAGACATATATGGTCGAATTGTAACCATAGAATACGACCCTAATCGAAATGCATACATTTGTCTCATACACTATGGGGATGGTGAGAAGGGATACATTTTACATCCCAGGGGGACTCGAATTGGAGATACCATTCGTTCTGGTACAGAAGTTCCTATCAAAATGGGAAATGCCCTACCTTTGAGTGCGGTTTGAACTATTGATTTACGTAATTGGAAGTAACCAATTAGGTTGACGACGAAACCTAGAAATCGATCACTGATCCAAATTGAGTACCTCTACAGGATAGAACTCAACAGAAAACGGAAGAGTAACGGCAGCAAGTGATTGAGTTCAGTAGTTCCTCATATCCAATTCTTGACTCGAGAGATATCGTAATATGGAGAAGACAAAATTGTTTCAAGCACTGACCGAACCCGAAGCGCCCCCTCTTTCAAAGAGAGGAGGACGGGGTATTCCCATTTCATTTGATGGTCAGAGGCGAATGGAAAGCGAAGTTGTGGGAATTCGAAAGATTCCCCGGGGGAAAAATAGAGATGTCTCCTACGTTACCCCTACTATGTGGAAGTATTGACGTAATTTCATAGAGTCATTCGGTCTGAATGCTACATGAAGAACATAAGCCAGATGAAGGAATGGGAAGACCTAGGATGTAGAAGAGGATAAGATGAGTGATTCGGCAGATTTGGATTCCTATCTATCCAGTCATCTAGTACTTTACTTCATAGTACGATATAGAAGACCCACTGTCTAGATATCATCATCTACACCCAGAAAGCCGTATGCTTTGGAAGAAGCTTGTACGGTTTGGGAAGAGGTTTTGATTGATCAAAAAGAAAGAAGAATCGACTTCAACCGCTATGCCCTTAGGCACGGCCATACATAACATAGAAATCACACTTGGAAAGGGTGGACAATTAGCTAGAGCTGCGGGTGCTGTAGCGAAACTGATTGCAAAAGAGGGGAAATCGGCCACATTAAAATTACCTTCGGGCGAGGTTCGTTTAATATCCCAAAACTGCTCAGCAACAGTCGGACAAGTAGGGAATCTGGGGGTGACCCATAAAAGTTTGGGTCGAGCCGGATCGAAATGTTGGCTAGGGAAACGTCCTAGAGTAAGAGGAGCAGCTATGAACCCTGTCGACCATCCCCATGGGGGTGGTGCGGGGAAGGCCCCAATTGGGAGAAAAAAACCCGCCACCCCTTGGGGTTATCCTGCACTTGGAAGAAGAAGTCGAAAAGGGAAGAAATATAGTGCAAATTTGATTCTTCGTCGACGTCGGAAATAGGAAAGAAAATACAATTTGTTTCTTCATCCTTTCAAAAAAGCGAAATCCAAAAAAAGGGCGAATGACGGGAATTGAACCCGCGCATGGTGGATTCACAATCCACCGCCTTTATCCACTTGGCCACATCCGCCCCCCATACTCCATTTAACTAACAATTCCTTCGAAATTACCAGAATTTTCATTTCAAATAAAGTTGAAAGGAAAAATCAACTAAAGTAGAAAGGAAAGAAAATAGAGCAGTACTACATTATTAACTAAATATTCAATTCAGAAAGAAAAAGGGGAGCAATAGCAATCCTCTATTGCCCCCCCTTTTCTTTCAAAAACTCACCCACACTAAGACGGAAATCTTATCCATTTAGAGATGGAGCTTCAAGAGCAGCCAAGTCTAGAGGGAAGTTATGAGCATTACGTTCGTGCATAACTTCCATACCAAGGTTAGCACGGTTAATAATATCCGCCCAAGTATTAATTACACGACCTTGACTATCAACGACAGATTGGTTGAAATTGAAACCATTTAAATTGAAAGCCATAGTGCTAATACCTAAAGCAGTGAACCAAATACCTACTACAGGCCAAGCCGCTAGGAAGAAATGTAAGGAACGAGAGTTGTTGAAACTAGCATATTGGAAAATCAATCGACCAAAATAACCATGAGCAGCTACGATATTATAAGTTTCTTCTTCTTGACCGAACCTGTAACCTTCATTAGCAGATTCATTTTCGGTAGTTTCCCTGATCAAACTAGAGGTTACCAAGGAACCATGCATAGCACTAAATAGAGAGCCGCCGAATACACCAGCTACACCTAACATATGGAATGGGTGCATAAGGATGTTATGTTCCGCTTGGAATACAATCATAAAATTGAAAGTACCAGATATTCCTAAAGGCATACCATCCGAAAAGCTTCCTTGACCAATTGGGTAAATCAAGAAAACCGCGGTAGCCGCTGCAACAGGAGCTGAATATGCAACAGCAATCCAAGGACGCATACCCAGACGGAAACTCAGTTCCCACTCACGACCCATGTAACAAGCTACACCAAGTAAGAAGTGTAGAACAATTAACTCATAAGGACCGCCGTTGTATAACCATTCATCAACGGATGCCGCTTCCCATATTGGGTAAAAGTGCAAACCTATAGCGGCAGAAGTAGGAATAATGGCACCAGAAATAATATTGTTTCCATAAAGTAAAGATCCAGAAACGGGCTCACGAATACCATCAATATCTACTGGAGGGGCAGCAATGAAAGCGACAATAAATACAGAAGTTGCGGTCAATAAAGTAGGAATCATCAAAACACCAAACCATCCAATGTAAAGACGGTTTTCGGTGCTTGTTATCCAGTTACAGAAACGACCCCATAGGCTTTCGCTTTCACGTCTCTCTAAAATTGCAGTCATGGGAAAATCTTGGTTTATTTAATCATCAGGGACTCCCAAGCACGGGAATTCTCTAAAAGGAAAATCGAGAAAACTAGGGACTTGTTACTGAACAGTATAGCATGACTTATAGACCCGTGTCAACCAAGACGAGCATTGATAGATCTATCTTTCCGATCTTGACCATATCGATTCATTAGAATTATTTTGTGAAATGAAAAAAGTTTCAATAAATTCCAAATTTGGAATTGTGAGGTAAATTTTTAGACAGATAAGCTAGGACTTTCTAGAATTCCACTATGCTAAAAATTCGCATGGGTTGCCCGGGACTCGAACCCAGAACTAGTCGGATGGAGTAGAAAATTGCCTTATCGGCAAAAATCCCTCCCCAAACCGTGCTTGCATTTTTCACTGCACACGGCTTTTCCTATGTATATACGTTTCAAAAAAAGCCCACTCCCCACCTATACGGAACTGCTAGTCCTAAGGAAGATGACTACTCAGTTGCTCAATCATTACTCCTCTATTGCATGACCATTTCATCATTTCCATTCACATTTCCATATTTTCATCACCAATTCTTCTTAATTCAACATCTCATTGATAGAAAGAATATCCAAATGCCAAACCCGCCTTCGGCATAATCTTTGTGAAATAGAAGAAGCTCTTGAAAAAAAAATGGATTCTTCATGCGCAAAAAAGTCTTCAAAAAATTCTGAGCCTAATTTTTTCAAAAAGGCACGTACACTACTTTTGTGTTTATGAGCCAAAGTCTTAATACAAGAAAATCGAAGTATATAGTGGATTCGATACAAACTCATTTTTTTTGAGGATCCGCTATAATAATGAGAAAGATTTCTGCCTATGTGGACAAATCGACGAATAATATCAGAATCCGATGAATCGGCCCAATTCGACTTACTAATAGGATGTCCTGCTGTCTTACAAAATTTCATTTTTGCCAAGGATCTCATTAAAGGAATAATTGGAATTCCTGTATCTAGATTATACATAAAATTGTCGATTAGACAGGAAATTTCTAGCATTTGACTGCGTACTACTGAAAGATTTAGTCGTAGACTTGAACGATAGCCCAAAAGATCAAGAGAATGCTTGGAAAAAGCATTCATATGGATCCTTTCGGGTTGAAACCACACATCAAAATGATATTGACATAAAATGACAAGATAATATTTCCATTTTTCCATCAGAAAGGACGGATTCTTTGAAGCCAGAATGGACTTTCCTTGATATCGAATATAATGTGTGAAAAAATCTTTAAATAAGCATAGGGTATCCGCCAAATCATTAGCTATGACTTCGGCAAAATGGTCTCGTTTTACATAGAAAGATATTCGCTCAAGAAAAACCCGATAATCGTTTAACCGTAAATGAGACGATTGGTTACGAAGAAAAAAGAAGATGGATTCACATTCATATACATAAGAGTTATATAGGAATAAGAAGAATTTTGGGTTCCCTTTTGCAAAAAAGGAACTCGATTTCTTTGACATAATAAGTGGATTCGAATTCCCACACCCGTGAAGAAAGAGTCGTAATAAATGCAAATATGAGGGATCTCTCGCCCAGTAACGAATAGTTTGAACCAATTTTTCTAGATGAACGGGATAAGGTAATCGTAGATCTAAGACATAATTTAAATGCGAAAATGTCCCCTCTAAAAAAGAAAATATTGAATGAAGCGATCGTAAATTATGAGATTTTACAATTTCTAACTCTTCAAAAGTGAAAGAGGATACTTGTTGGAACTGGAGCGAAAATGGAATTTCGACAATGATGGAAAAGACCTCCGCTATCTTTTTCGAATACAATTTCTTGTTGTACCGAACAAATCGATTTTTGTTCGAATCATTAAAAAAAAGGGGGGAATTTCTTTGATCGATTCCAGCAATTAAACGTTTTACAATTAGTAAACGAAATTGATTATCAAAACCTCGATTTTCAAATAAAATCACTCTACCGAAACCACGATCATGAATAAGGGTATAAATAGACTCACGGAACATAAGTGGGTATAGAAAGTCCTTTTTTTGAGATCTATCTAATTTGAAAAATCTTTCATATTTTTCTATTCTCATTTTCCGTTCGATTTGATTGAAGCATAGGGGATTTGTTTGGTTATTAAATGATACATAGTGCGATATCATAAAAAGAATAAGGTATAATAGCTACCTCATAAATGGGGTAAAGTCATTAACGGAATCTCTAGCCTCTCTTTTTTCTTTTCCCTCTAATTTCATTATGCTCATTCGGATTAAAGACTGAGAAGAAAGCTAGAAATCCTTTACTTTTTCAAAAAGATCGCTCTTTTGATTTTGGAATTTTTTTGATCAATATACTCTCTCTTCTACACATTCAGTCACTCTCCTGGTGGAAAATGGCTAATAATTAGGATTAGGACTCACTCAAAAAAAAAAAGGAATGGGGTTTTCCGCATCAGGCACTAATCGATTTTTAACATCGAATTAGGAATTCCATTCGAAAATCATTCCAAATTAAGAACGAGAGCTCGTTGCTTTTTTGTTCCCCTTAAATTGTGAATTCCTTTCGAATTGGAGCCATAGAGCTCTATCCATTTATTAATATTCACTTTAAACTCGACCCAACTTTGATTCATTCTTGTTCTATCTCACACAAAGAATCCAAACAGGGTTTTGAATTGATCTAGTAAACAGAAAATATTCTCAGAATTTTGAATTGATATGACATGCGCTTTTTTCCACTCATTCCTTGGAGGATCAGTCATGGTCTTACCAACCATACCGATGGTATGGACGAACCCCTTTCTTCATACAAATGTGTAAAAGTGCTTAGCCGCACTTAAAAGCCGAGTACTCTACCATTGAGTTAGCAACCCCTATAAAAAAGAATTAGGTTATGGAGATATAATCAAAATCAAAAAAAGAAGACCATGGAATTGTAGAAGATAATCAAAAAAGAAAACTCTAACAAAATGAAGAGAAAATGAAATCAAAAAGGATTCCAATCGATTTTGATTCGAAAAAAGAAAGATAGATCCTTATCTTCTATATACTCGAATAATAAGAGACTTTCAACTTTTTTGATAACTTTTGAATAATACACTCTTTCGTTTTTCAAAAAAACCTTAGTCTTCCATCAATTTTGACAATCGCATTGAGTTGTATTTGAATGAAGAAATAAAACGAGACCTATGGAATAGGGATAGGTGATCCGCAAATAAGATCGAATTCCCCGGATTGGATTATATTTATTTGATATATTGTTGTCAATAGAAATCGAAGGGGGTTAATAATTAATAAAAGAAGGGATGATGAAGAAAAAAAGGAATTCAATTTAAAGCAAAAAATGACTATCTCGAAATACCTTAGAGAAATAAGGTATCTATTAGATAGATACTTTTTAACCTTTAAATAAAGGGAAAGTGCTTCAAAAAGACAAGGCCCCCGCTTTTTTTGAATTCTTATTTTTGATTTCGATAAAATCAAATAGAAAATAAAAGGAATCCGTATGCTCTGGGACGGAAGGATTCGAACCTTCGAATCGCCGGGACCAAAACCCGTTGCCTTACCGCTTGGCCACGCCCCATTTCGATTTTGAGTTAACAATAATTAAAACGTGTCGTGTATTAATAATAGTAGATGAGTTTTTGTTCTTTGTCCACTATTGTCCAAATATCTCTGAGCTAGGTCGCTTCTTGTTTGGATTTTGATATGGGTAACTATCCAATTAAATGAAATTTCTTGATCATAATATATACTTCAATTAAGATATTGTATGAAATATAGGATTTCTTCTATTCTTTTTTTTAGAATTGAAAAATTTTTGGTTGGGCGAGTTTAAAGTTTTTAGTCTACCTTACTTGTGAAACTTTAAATATCAATTTGGATATCTTCTATCAATGGAATATTGATAACTTAGTCAAAAGTCAAAATACAATTGAATTGTCTTTAAGAAAGAAATGCTTGTTATGCTTAACCTGTTTAGTTTCATTTGTATCTGTCTTAATTCTGCTCTTTATTCAAGCATCTTTTTGTTCACAAAGTTGCCGGAAGCCTACGCTTTTTTGAATCCAATAGTCGATGTTATGCCAGTAATCCCTCTGTTCTTTTTTCTATTAGCTTTTGTTTGGCAAGCTGCTGTAAGTTTTCGATAAGACTTTGAATGCTGTCCTAAAAAAAGTCTAAGAATTTCGAAGATCAAATAAGTCTTCGAATTCTACTATCAATACTTAATTAATGAAAATTTTTGTATAAATGGGACAAATCAGGATTAGCCCATTTCCTGATTCTGATTGATTTTGATTCCATTGAAAGAGACCCTTTTTCAATTAGGTTTTCCGCAATACCTAATTATAGGTAGGAAAGCAAATTTTTGGGAATGAAAGGCTTAAGTCTTATTACCTTACCAATTTCGAATTTTTCTCGATTTCTAGAAATTTCTAGGAACCGCTCCCCTTCTTGGTGTGAAAAAATAATATGTGATCTAAAAAGGGGGAATCTAGTTTCTTTTTTTTCAAAGAAAACAAGAAAGATCTTGGAGATTGTCTAATGCTTACTCTTAAACTCTTTGTTTACGCAGTAGTAATATTCTTTGTTTCTCTCTTCATCTTCGGATTCTTATCGAATGATCCAGGACGTAATCCTGGACGTGAAGAATAAAATCAAAGAACAGTTCCTTGCTTGATTTGGAATGTTCTTTGTTTTTTTATCTTTGAATCTATTTATCTTGAAAGATATACTATATGACTAATCTAGAAATTTATCTTGAAAGATATACTATATGACNAAAAAAAAGGATGAAAGTTATTAAGGGAACAGGAAAGAGAGGGATTCGAACCCTCGGTACGAAAAACTCGTACAACGGATTAGCAATCCGACGCTTTAGTCCACTCAGCCATCTCTCCCAATTGAAAAAAGTGAATTACCCTTCTTACATTACATTATTAAGTAAGGGGGGGCAAGAAAAAAAGAGGTGCCATTTCTCTGTCTCTTTTTTGATTATTACCCCTTTCCTTTCGTTTTATTCCATTCCTACTTCTCTATTCTCTCGATTCTATATTAACCTAATCTAGGTTATCATATTCTAGTCTATAATCTAGACCATACCTTTTAGTTGATTTTCTCGATTTTCGAATATCTATATAAAGAAATAAATGGAGTATTGTATAAGGAAAGTTGAATTCTATAAGAAATTTTCTTTATTGTATAATCGATAGATAAGATAATAAGAAATCAAAAAGAAAATTCGAAAAGATAGAATCCAAAAAGGCTTTAGTATATTAGTATATAATAAAACCAAAAATCTAGAAAAAGCGAAAGCTTGCCTCCGTAATTCTTCTAATTTCCTTTAGAATTTCGATAAAGTTTCGATAAAGTTTCGATAAAGTAAGGTGGGCTCTAAAAAGAGATCTCTAACGCAATATTGCAATTAACCAAGCATATCATATATGAATCAATATATAAAACATTGATTCATATATGATATGAAAAAGAAAAAAATGAAAAATACATTTGTTTTCCTAATCCGATTTGATTCTCTGAAGAAATAGCCAAAGGTTCTAATTTTCGAATTTTTAGAATTCTCCTCGAATTCTTTTGCAATTCTACCTTAATTATGATTAAGCCGGATTCTCTTAGTCGACAAAAGGTTTCTATATATACTATAATAACATCATAGCGGGTATAGTTTAGTGGTAAAAGTGCGATTCGTTCCATTAGAACCGTAATAGTTAAAGGTTCACCGGCAAATATTCCGGTCAAAAACTTTATTTCTTAAAAGGATTAAATCCTTTACCTCTCAATGAAAAATTCGAGTAAGAATATCAACTCTCGTGATTTGTATTCAAGAGTGAACTAAAAATGGAAAATTTGATTATCAGATTACGAAACAGAGTCTTTCTTTGGACAAAAATTTCCAATTGAATGAGTATGAATAAAGGACCTATGGAAAAGGGCAAAAAAGTTTCTTTCTAATCGTAACTAAATCTTCAATTTTGACTTTTTTCTATGGTATATAGTTGAGATTGAAGCAAAAAAAGGGATTAAAGGATGACTTTGGTTTACTATAGACATCCATCAATATCGTCTTTTGACTCGGTAGAAAAAAAGCTTTTCCTAAGGATTCTCTTCAATGAAATTGAAATTCAATAGTCATGAGAAATAAAGAACGAAATAACTAGAAAGATTATTCCAATTCTCCTCGTCTAGAGGGATCATCTAGAAAGCGCGTTTTTTTTGACTGCATTGAAAAAAAAGAAAAGGCTAACATAGATGTTATGGATAGATGCTTTGGGCCGAAATTTTTCCAAACACGCCCGATGCATGAAAATTATTCCCTATTTCATAAAGGAGCCGAATGAAAGCAAAGTCTCATGTTCGGTTTTGAATTAGAGACGTGAAAGATGAAAAATCAACGTCGACTATAACCCCTAGCCTTCCAAGCTAACGATGCG
>JAKUCV010006851.1:7219-27219 GCA_028386065.3 Turnera subulata | reverse complement strand
ATATCTATACGATCTGGTCGATTGCGTAAGGCATGTGGTAGCAAGGGAGGCGGGGAAAGGATACAGAAAAGACAGTTCTTTTCGATTCTATTAATCTTAGACTCTTCGTTTTCTTTTTTCTTAACAAAATATTCATTCAATTTCTTAAAAAAATATTAAATGCAATTTTTCAAATTGCATTTTCAAATAAATAAAGAAGATTCGAATCCTTTATTAGTTATTAGAATAACTTAAGTTCTAAGAAATTCAATCAAAAAGAAAAAATAGTAAGAAAAAAGGGAAAAGTTAGAAATAAATTTCTACCTCTTCCTTAAAGCAGAAAAAGCTCCATTTGTTCCCGAATAACATCTTTCAAAAGGCTTTCTGCCTCTTCAGTGAATGTTTTAGTAGATGATATGATTTCTTGGAATTGAGGTTTATTCCTGTTTAAGTATTTACATAATTCGTCGAGAAATTTACTTACTTGTTCAATTTCTAATGAATCAAGATAACCATTCATTCCGGTATAAATAGTCATTATTTGTTCTGCAACCGTGAGAGGGTTTGATTGAGATTGTTTGAGCAACTCGCGTAATCGTTGACCTCTTGCCAATTGCCTCTGAGTACCTTTCTCGAGATCCGAAGCGAATTTTGCAAAAGCTTCTAATTCGGACAATTGCGCCAATTCCAATTTTAATTTCCCTGCTACCTGTTTCATAGCTTTAATTTGAGTTGCGGATCCTACTCTGGAAACAGAAATACCAACATTAATAGCGGGTCGGATTCCGGCATTGAATAGATCCGCGGATAAGAATATTTGTCCGTCTGTAATGGAAATTACATTAGTAGGAATATAAGCCGAAACGTCTCCCGATTGAGTCTCCACTATTGGTAAAGCAGTCATACTTCCCTCACCTAAATTAGAACCTAATTTAGCCGCTCTCTCCAAAAGGCGCGAGTGCAAATAAAAAACATCGCCTGGGTATGCTTCACGACCTGGCGGTCTTCGTAAGAGAAGAGACATTTGGCGATAAGCCTGCGCTTGCTTGGAAAGATCATCATAAATGATTAAAGTGTGTTGTTCACGGTACATAAAAAATTCAGCCAAAGCCGCACCTGTATAAGGGGCGAGATATTGTAATGTAGCCGGGGAATCCGCCATTTCGGCTACGACAATAGTGTATTTCATTGCCCCCTTTTCCCGTAAAGTAGTCACTACTTGAGCCACAGAAGAGGCTTTTTGACCAATAGCTACATAAACACATAGTACATTTTGCCCTTGTTGGTTGAGAATCGTATCCGTAGCTACTGCTGTTTTACCAGTCTGTCTATCCCCAATAATTAATTCTCGTTGACCACGCCCTATAGGGATCATTGAATCAATAGCAATAAGCCCTGTTTGAAGAGGCTCATATATGGAACGTCTCGAAAGAATACCTGGGGCGGGCGATTCAATTAGTCGAGATTCAGAAGCGGAAATTAGACCTCGACCATCAATAGGTTGTGCCAAAGCATTTATAACACGACCCAAATAGGCCTCACCTACAGGTATCTGAGCAATTTTTCCTGTTGCTTTTACAGAACTTCCCTCCTGGATTTTCAACCCGTCCCCCATTAATACAACACCAACATTATTTGATTCCAAATTCAGAGCAATGCCTGTCGTACCCTCTTCAAATTCTACTAATTCGCCCGCCATTACTTCATCAAGACCATAAATCCGAGCAATCCCGTCGCCTACTTGAAGTACGGTACCCGTATTTACAATCTTCACTTCCATAGTATATTGCTCAATACGTTCACGGATAATATTCCGAATCTCATTGGCTTGAATGGTTCCCATTAGTATTTCGAATTTTTTTCCAAAAAAAAATCATTCCTACAGTAGAAGAACTAATCCCTTATTTCTTTCATCTCACCCAAAATGCCAATATTTGCACTGATGATACGTAAATGTAATTCCTTGGTCAAGGAATTATTCAAAGTTCCTAAAGCTCCTTGTAAAGCTTGTTGCACAACCTGCTGTCGAATTTGAATAATCGCCTTTTGTTGTTCAAAAAGAATGGTTTCGTTCTGGTAATTTTCGGATTGTTTCAAAGTCTTATAAGTTGAATTAATCGAATTCGATCTCTCTTGTTCTATATCAGAGTAGCCGTTCACTCGATATCGATCCGCTTTGATTTCGGCTTTCCGTAAGCCGGCCCCGGCTTTTTCCAACTGTTCGAAGGCTCCTCCCCGCAGTTCCTCTGAATTTTGAATTGTATTCAAAATCCTCTGTTTTCGATTATCTAATAAATCACTTAACACTTTCCTGCCAAAAAAAATCAATAGACCAAGGACTATACTTAAATTTATTATATTAGTTGCGAAAATATCAGTATTCAACCCAATACTTCCGATAGAAGACGAGTGAACCAAGGAAAGGAAAGAGTCGCTTAGATTTTTCATATGATCTCCTCTTCTCTTATAGACAGATTAATTACTAACCTTTTTTTCAATTGTTAATTTCGAATCGAATTAAGAACAATACAGCTTTGAATTCGGTATTAGCTCTTGGGTTAATTGTGAAATATATCCTTTGCCTTTATTCCAAAACTTCCTTAAAAAAGTTTCAAAAAGAGGGACGGAAGAAAGCGAGTTGGTATACTAATTCCTCATCCTCAAATCCGTCCTTCCGGGGGTGATTGTCGCAAGAAAAGTAAAATTAGGTATTTTTCTTGTTTATGGGATTCCAAATAAATAGAAGATTAAACAAAAGGATTTGCAAATAAAAGTGCTAATGCTACAACTAGTCCATAAATTGTTAAAGCTTCCATAAAAGCCAGACTAAGCAATAAAGTACCTCGTATTTTTCCCTCCGCCTCGGGCTGTCTCGCAATACCCTCAACTGCTTGGCCTGCAGCAGTACCTTGCCCAATCCCAGGTCCAATAGAAGCAAGCCCAACAGCCAACCCAGCAGCAATAACAGATGCGGAAGAAATCAATGGATTCATCATAAGGTTCTCACACAAAAAAGTGGTTAATGATACAATCAAGCAAGAAATTCTGAATGAATTATTCCATTGATCAGATTTTTCCAGGAAAAAGAAAGAAATAAGGCAAGGAATAGTGCCAATTGAAGGAATAATCTTATTCCATCATCAAACTGACTTTGCTATCCATTTTGGAAATCCCTATCCGTGGATTTGCTTTTGAATTCATACCACCCTTTGCCCAGAACCTTTCTTGAAATTCGAACTCTTCGTTCTTTTTTCTTTCTCTTGATTGAATTTCTTTTCAAAGTTCGAAACAAAAACAAAAAGAAGGCCTCGTCATGAAATTCCTATCTCAATTCTGACTAGTAGTAGAGCATATTAGATAGATCTTTTAGCTCATATAGAATATGTCTAATATTCCATATACATCTTTTTCTTCCCTAAAGTAAACTAAGGGTCGATATCGTATCGTAGATTTTTCTTAGATTTCGTTAAGTGGATGCGTATTTTTTTTAGAAAGATATTCATTTTCTTTTTAGTCATCGGGGAAATAAAAACAGTCTTGAAGGAGAGTGAGCCACTGGGAGAGTTTCTCCTCTTTCTTCAGAGGCTTTCTTTTCTTCTTTGTTGGACTTCTTTCATTTCCGCCAGTAGATGAGAAAGGTTACCCCCGGCGTCATCCCACGCCTGGAGTCGTGCTGTGCCGTGGGGAAAGAGAGACTCAATGATATAAGTGCAAAGCAATAGGAAGTATTCATCATCCTCTAAGAAGGACTCATCGAATTTCGCTAGGAGACCGTCGAAGGTCCCGCCATCTTTCTCCCAAACTTTTCGTTCCCCCTATCCTGGCGGCAATAGCCAATCCAGGAAGAATTGAAACGCTTCTTCTGAAACTCCGGATCGGCCTGGACTCGCTTATCCAAATAGTTCAAGAAGCCAAAGATACGATACTCCTTTCGCCTTCCTCTTGCTCTAAGCGATCGGGCATAAGCACCTGCATCAATAGATCATACAGATCCCTTATGTAAGGTGAGTCCATTTTCTTCATTTCTTTTTCCTACTTGGTTGATTTCGAAAATGAATTGTCATCCTGCCCGTGGTCCCCAGGGTCTTCCAAAATCTTCCCACCCCAGGGACCAATTCTTTACTCGGTCTGTCTTTCGATTGTCTGTATATCCAAATCGAATTTGAGTTCGACTCGAAGCTTCATGGTCGGGAACTCATCTTCGAAGAGGTCAAAAAGTTGATTCCTGTTTTGAATCATCCATTTGATCACTGCTTCAAGCTTGCCATCACTTCCATTTTCCGGCACGGAAATGTGAACACTTACTGGAATGATTTGGATCGCAAAAGCATCTTCCAATTGGGGATAGCGAGAGGGCCGATTTGGTTTCGATCCATTGATAAAATGGCCATTTGCCATCTCGCTATCTCTCTCCACGGGTATCTGGAAATGGAGTCCCCCATTTAGCTTTATAGACGGGAATTCCTTCTCCAAGAGGTCAAAGAGCTGACGCACCTTTTTGGTCCACCCCTCCCTTAGGGTGTCAACATCCATTCCCCCTAGATTGGTAGGAAGGGAGAGATTGATCCGGATCTGGACGGGAATCCGGTTATCTTTTTCCTTTCGAGTCAGAAGGCGGGCTTCTAATTCCTCCCACCTCTTCAAAAAACGGGTCCATAGGAAATGAAGAACCTTTCTTATTTCCCCGCTGAGTTTCATCCTTTCTTCCATTTGGAAAAGGATTAGGCCCAAAATGAGGAATCCTTGGATCAAAAGGAGACTAAGCAAGAAATCCTCACGCCCAATACCCTCACCTGCTTGTCCTGTAGCAGTACTTTGCGCAATCCCAGGTCCAATAGAAGCAAAGACAAGAGTTAAAACAGTAACAAAGCCTAGGGAAATTGTTTTGTGTCTTTTCATTTCTTACTACGATTAATAGATTAATAGATCAAGAATTCAGTTTTTATTCTGGATTTTTTTGCCTTCTCCTTATAAAGACTAAGTTCGATCGAAGGCAATATCCAGAATTTGAATTGATCTAGTAATATTTTAGGCATGGCTACTCTCCTACGAAAGGTAGCTAGCCTATGTTTTTCCCTCATTCATCAACCCTTAGCTTTCGGTGCTTCCCGCAAAAATTGTCAAAATGGACTCCCTATTCACCGTCTTCAAACTCCATATGAATTCTCCCACCCCGGGGACTTAGCAATTCGCAAATCGATTAGATGGGAAATTTCAAAACCTCTTTCGGCCTTGTAGCAGAAGAGTTTTTTTAAGAATTGCTCAGTCAACTAGTAATCAAGTACGAATAGTTGAGAGTATTCGCAAGAACAAGGAAAAATGAATTCGAATAATCAATACAATATTCGCGATGCACATATTCTTTCTAGTCGATGGAAAAAGCCTTTCTTGACACTTAACTTAATTAAACTACAATGGAAAGATGGTTTGTTTTTATTTACAAAATTTGTCTAATTTGAGTTTTTTCTTTTCTTTCTCAAGACGTAAAGTCCAAGGAATCCCGTAAATTCGGAATTATGAGAGGTTGTGCGAGCACCCTTAGCAAGAAATTTCTTTCTTTTTGTAGCTATATCGCTTTCTTTTTGTGAATGTCGTTTCGAATCTAGGGTGATAATTCGAATCTATGATGATAATGATTGATAAATCAAAAAATTGGAATTGAACTTATTCCTTCAATTGGTCTTTTTGCCTATCCTCCTATCTTTCAAACTTTCCAAAAATGGAACTTAGGAAAGTGCTTTCCAAACATATGTATAACAAAAGAAAAAAGTTGATTTAGCTCTTTTATGCCTACTCTAACGAGTTATTTTGCTTTCCTACTAGTAGCTTTAACTATAACCTTAGGTCTATTTATTGGTCTGAGCAAAATAGGATTTATTTGAACTAAAAACAATTGCAGTATTCCATCTATTCTTTAGTTCATTACCGTGTCAATTTCGAATTCTTAGTTATTGAGATTTATGGGGAATATGGATTAATATTTAAGGATAGATATTACCTCTCTTTTTTTCTTTGAAAATAAATTCAAATGATTGAAGTTCTTCTATTTGGAATCGTTTTAGGTCTAATTCCTATTACTTTGGCTGGATTATTTGTAACTGCCTATTTACAATACAGACGTGGCGATCAGTTGGACCTTTGATTAATTAACATCGTGTGAATTTGACCTCCTGTGGATTAAAAAGAAAGGAGGAGGTCAAATTCATATTTCTCTTCTCTTTTTTTTTTCAAAAAAAATGGGACTTAACAAAAGAATAACAGAATCACGCTCTGTAGGATTTGAACCTACGACATTGGGTTTTGGAGACCCAGGTTCTACCAAACTGAACTAAGAGCGCTTTTCTTATCACAAAAAAAAGAAGACTCTAAGGAAATTTTTTTTCTTAACTCCACTGCCATGTCTTCAATGCCTATAAGTATTAACATTATCATATACGATATGATATACAAAATTTGTTATTTAGGTAGAGGTATGCTCCATTTTAATTGATCTCAATTGACCCTTTGTTAGGATTAACAGGCCAAATAAGAGGTAGGGATGACAGGATTTGAACCTGCGACATTTTGTACCCAAAACAAACGCGCTACCAAGCTGCGCTACATCCCTTTCGATTGTCTGACAATGTCATTGTAGAGAATTCTCTGATTATTTTCTATATACCTATTTCATTTTCTTTATTGAAATACTCAACCTATCTTGTCATCTCTTCTTTTTCATCTCATATCATAGAACATCTAATGGTAATGAATTTAGAGACAGGTGAAAAAAAGAAAAAGAATAGGAATAGGAAACTCACCAAAAATTAGGCATTTTTAGCGTATCGAACAAATACAAATCAAAGTGGCCCTTAACCACACCTAAATCAAATCATATATGTATTATCATTATACATTCTAATTCTATATATTGTAATTGGACTAAAGAATTACAATAAAGAATAAGGGAGGAGGATTTGAAATGCGAAATTTCAAAACATATTTATCCGTAGCACCAGTAATAAGTACTCTATGCTTCGCTTCTTTAGCGGGTCTGTTAATAGAGATCAATCGTTTTTTCCCAGATGCATTGACATTCCCCTTTTTTCATTCTAATTATTAACATGGGGGGATGAAGAAGATTAGAGATAGACTGCAATATCTGTGAATACTAACCCTCCTCCTCTTTTTTTTCGAATAAGCTTGAAAAGAAAAAGAATCAAAGTCCATTTTGCCCAGCCGAGAACCTCATAACGAGGGATCCGATTAAAGTAACTTACTTTCAATTCAATTAAAAGAATAGAAGTGCAAATATGGTGTGAGCAATACTATTCTACAATATGTTTAACTAAAATGCAAATATTGTACTTCAATTCGAATCAAAACTTATCAAACTTCTAGTGTCAATTCTAGATGGGCATTTCTTTCGTATAGAAAGAAGAAAAAGTGTATTTAGTTAGTTATACACTCCTTGCCTTTCACTTTCTTCTATCTACTTAGTAGAATCGAATTGAAGATCATTGTATTCCTTCATTTTGACTCTATTGGTTACAAGAAAATTTTTCCAAATTCGATTTCGAGTTAGGAACTTCTATTCTCTTGCTTTCCTTCTTTTCCTTCTTCTTTCGGATCGGAAAATTGAAGAGTTGACTCAAGAGAAAATGGAAAAGGAGATTCATGGCCAAGGGTAAAGATGTCCGAGTACGGGTTATTTTGGAATGTATCTCTTGTCTTCGAAACCATGTTAAGAAGAACTCAAGAGGAATCTCCCGATATATTAGTCAAAAGAATCGACACAATACGTCGAGTCGATTGGAATTGCGAAAATTCTGTCCCTATTGTTCCAAGCATACTATTCATAGAGAGATCAGCAAATAGATGGAATCGATTAGGGACATGTCACCTTATCCAATACAAAAGAAGAGGAAAAAGAGCATATTCTTGGATATTCAGTTAATAGATATTGAATGTTCGGAATCGAAATGCAAATCCAATCGAAATCAAAATTCAATAGAAAGAAAAATCAGCCTATATTCTGAATTCGAAATCATTATCATTAGCCGATCCAATCAAAAAAGGATCTGATCGAAGGAAATAGAAATAAAAGAAGATTGTCGAAACCAAGTCGAAAAGAAGGAAGAAGGGAACTATGAATAAATCCAAAAGGAAGAAAGCATGAAAAAACCCCAACCAAAGAAAGAAAGCAAAACCATGAAGAAACCCAAAAGGAAGAAACCATGAAAAAATCAAAGATATTTGTTCGTAAATTTCAGACCAAGAAATTTTTTCGTAAAAAAAAGCGCTTCCGGTCTTTTCGTAAATTTAAGCCCCAGCCTCGGCGTCGTAGGCGTCTTTCCCCAATTAAACCAGGTGATGACCCTAAACTTAATTATAGAAACGTACGTTTAATTAGTCGATTTATTAGTCAACAAGGAAAAATATTAGGTAGACGGGTGACGAAATTGACTTTAAAACAACAACGATTAATTACTATTGCTATAAAACAAGCTCGTATTTTATCTTTATTACCCTTTCGTAATAATTCGAATCTAAAAAGATTGGAATTGGCCTCTAGACCTAAAGGTCATAAACACAGAAAAACGAAGAAGCTTACTCCCCCCCCAAAAAAAAAGAATAAGATGACTCCTCAATAAAAAAAATCGAGATTCGAACAAAATCTCAAACCTCAATTGAGATTTTGTTCGAAAAATACGAACATCCAGATTTTCTTCTTGTGGTGTCAAAAAACGAAGTAATTTCTATTCTACCTTCTCAGAATTCATTCTTCAACTCAAAAGAATTCCATGGAAGAGATTCCGACAGATTCCTTTCCAATCTCGCTTCCCTTATTTGAATTTGAAATGGAAAATGTTATTCGAAATCATATATTTCAAACAAAATGGGGATTCGAAATAAAATAAAGGAATATCCTATGTAATATAGCTAGTTGTCCTAGTATTTTACGATTAAGAAGCAACTGCCCCCTATATAGGTTATTGATGAATTTACTATAACTAACGTAGATAGCATTCTCACGAATTGCTGCATTTATACGAATGACCCATAAACCGCGAAAAGTTCTTTTCCGTCTAGCTCTATCCCGATCGGCCGAAGCCAAAGCTCTGATTTCTTGTTGACTAACAATTCTCGTACATTTTGAATGAGATCCGGAAAAACCTGATGCGCGGATACGACTTTTTTTTCTACGCCTGCGAGCTATATATCCCCGGCGAATTCTGGTCATTGAATAAACGAAATTGAATAACCAACTTGCTGAATAACTAATTGTGAGCTTTTTTGAGTTACCTTCTTTTCCTTTATCTAGAATAACAAAACCAATTCTGCCAATGTATAAAAGAAGAATTCCAACAGCTTTTGCTACGCTAACCTTCCTAACCACGATTTTTGATTTTTTTTAGATATTTCCTCTCGAACTAAGAAATTGTATTGCTACCAAGTATCAAACCTAATCAATAAAGTAAATAAAATCGAAATCAATCAAAAATGGCGGGTTCCTTCGTTTCTATGGTTATTTCTTAAACGGTGAGGTCCTCTCTAGACACCGGAGCCCACTCTCTCCTTTCCTTCATTTCATCGATAGTATTGTGAACTTGTACAGTTCACCTCTTTTTGGCTCTACCCGGAACTTCGCCAGTAATCGATCTTTCACAACAAGATCCATCTATACAGTAACGGTATTGAATTAGGAAGATTTGCTGATTCGCTGACCCTCTTAGTCCGTTCTTGCAAGAGTCCAGGCATAAATTCTCGGCCTTTTCCTTTTCTTTGAATCAAATTTCCCCCGCTTAACGGATAAGCATTTGCTACCCATGGGGAATTCTTTCCTATCTTCATTTTCAAATAGAGGTGATTGAATTTGCACCAATCGAAACCATAAATTAGATATACAATAGAAAGATATGATAGACCTTCTCTTTCGATACTCTCTTTCTCTATCTATTAGGAGGAGGGATTTTCTTCCATTCTATCCTATCTATCATTGGTACGGATCGAGACTAGTGGAAAAGGGTTTCCTTTCTTTTGATCCAATCTACAATCTAAACGAGTCACACATACAACCGAATACACCTTCCTCGTCGCTGAGGACATCCCTTGAGAGCTCGGGTTTTGCTAACCTTTCGAATTCGCTGTCTTGCCTTTCTAAGAAGTTGGTTACTTGTTGGCATCTTGAATCATATGCTTGTGCATAATGGCTGGGTTTAGGCCGCCCATAACCGAATGATTCTGAATAACCAAGTATGGGAAAACTAATAGCAAATCCGCTCTTAGTTTTCGGTGCTTCCTGCAAAAATTGTCAAAATGGACACCCAATTCACCCTCTTCAAATCCATATCAATTCTTCCACCCGAGGGAAGAATTGTTTACTCCTTATCTTCGATCTTGAGTATATCGGACTGGAAGCGCAACTCCACTTCCAGCTTAACCGATGAAAACGCCTCTTCGAAAAGATCGAGGAGGTCATCGGTGTGTTGATCCATCCAGAGAATGAAATTATCGAAATCTTTCTCACGTCCCTCCGACGTGGAGTAGACCTCGATAACGATCCGAAGGATATTATTTGGAAAAGCTGAATAGATCAACGGCGTGGGATAAGGTGTTGGTTTCCATCCACGCTCTTTATAGTGGGAGTTGTCACGCTCCCTATTATTGAGATTATTGATATAATCTCTGGAGCGATAGAGATCGCGAGAGATAGGATACTTGAATACCAAGTTGGTATCAAGCTCGATCCCAGGGAATTCTTTTTGCCAGCGCTCAAAGACTTGAGCAACTTCTTTGTTTTTCCAGTTCACCAACCGGTCAATATCTATGCCGTTTAGATTTTTGGGGAGGCTTAGACTGAGATCTATTTTGACGGGTAGAGGATCTTTTTTTTCTTCTTCCTCTTTCCCGTCGTCTTCTGCTATCCCGGATTGGAAAATGCTGGCAATATTTTTTTTAAGGGAATGAATCTGACTAAGAAGTCTCTTTTTGAATTCCCTCGACCTAGAACCTAGATCCCTCTTATCGTCCTTTTCTTTCCCAGTTCGATCCGGAACTTTTGGCTCCTTTGGTGGCATAATCTTATTCTCCTTACCGAGAGTTATTTAATAAACGTGCTATAAAAGAAGGGGCTTACCTGCAAAATCCATTCACTACCGAGAGTTATTTAATAAACATGCTATAAAAGAAGGGGCTTACCTGCAAAATCCATTCACTTTTTCATCGAATCCGTCTTATTTGGAATTGCCTTTTTTCTTCTTTTGACGACTTTCGAGATATTCCCGATAGATATTGCGCTTTTTTATACGCCCTTCCGCGATTACATCATCAATCAGTCCATAATCCCTGGCTTCTCTTGCTGAGAAAAAAGTACCTTTCTCAATGTCTTGGACTATTGTTGATCTATTTTGACCTGTTCTTTTTGCAAAAAGATCTACCGTGATTTCATACAACGTTTCCACTTGTTCCATTTCATCCAGCAAATCGACTGGGGTTAGGTTTCGATCGTTAGAGAACTTCACTCGTGGTCGACGGAGCATTACCCTAGTGGTGGGGAATGCTATACGTTTGCTAAACGAACCTCTGGCAAGTAGAAGAGATGCTGTTGAAGCGACAAATCCTAGGCCTATTGTTTGTATATCCGGGCGACTAAACCGAATTGTATCATAAAGACTGAGTCCCTGCATTATTTCTCCGCCCCGAGAGTTGATAAACAAATAGATATCCTTTCGATAGTTTTCTATATCCAGCATGAAAATTGTGCCAATAATCCGATTTGCTACCGTACTATCAATCTCTTGAAATAAAAAAACAGCTCTCTCTCGATGAAGCCGATCGAATAGGTCAATCTTCTCTACGTCCCTAGTTTGATAATAATACGGCGGAACTTTGATTTTTGGAACATTTACTTTGACTTTTGGAACATTTTCTTTTGGAACATTTATAGGCATAGTCCTCCCCATTTCATTTTCCAATTCTTTCTTGTTTTAATAAGGGCATTTCCCCTTTTGATAGGAACTTCTGTACCAGAACGAATGGTATCTCCAATTCGAGTCCCCCTGGGATGGAAAATGGATCCCTTCTCACCATCCCCATAGTGTATGAGACAAATGTATGCATTTCGATTAGGGTCGTATTCTATGGTTACAATTCGACCATATATGTCTTTTTCATTCCGTCGAAAATGGTTAATGATACAATCACTCAAGAAATTCTGACGGAATTCTTCCATTGATCAGATTTTTCCAGGAAAAAGAAAGAAATAAGGCAAGGAATAGCTCCAATTGAAGGAATAATCTTATTATATGATTCTGAATAAATTATGGGAAAACTAAGAGAAAATCCACTCTTAGTTTTCCATATAGATTCAATCCTAGGAGAAGAGATGGGAGACGACCCGACCCATAAAGTTGTCGTTTTATAAAGGAATCCGGATCCCAATCATCCTCAAATCGGTTTCTGTTCTTCGTACACCATCCCCAAACTGAGTGATCCCCTCCCAGATAAACCAAAACATAAACAGGACTCTTAGCAAGAAAGCACTTTTATCCTTCCTCTAATTTGATTCTTTTAGGAAGTAAATTATCTTCAGAAAGGCATGGAGGGGAACTATTGACTAAATTTCGAAATCCAGCGTCTTCTTCAAGTTAGTCTTAATCAATGGTGCCCCTCCAGAGATTCGCCTATATAAGCCCCAGCTAAAGTTGCAAAAATAAGAGCTTGAATACCGCTTGTAAATAATCCAAGGAGCATAACCGGTATAGGAACTACTGAAGGTACTAAAGAAACAAGAACAACAACAACCAATTCGTCCGCTAAGATATTTCCAAAAAGTCGAAAGCTAAGCGATAAGGGTTTTGTGAAATCTTCTAAAATATTAATTGGTAAAAGGATTGGAGTTGGTTCTATGTATTTAACAAAATAACTTAATCCTTTTTTGCTAAGACCGGCATAAAAATATGCAATTGATGTCAGTAAAGCTAAAGCAACGGTAGTATTTATATCATTTGTGGGTGCAGCTAACTCTCCATGGGGTAACTGTATGATTTTCCAAGGGAAAAGCGCCCCTGACCAATTCGAAACAAAAATAAAGAGAAACAAAGTTCCAATAAATGGAACCCATGGACCATATTCTTCTCCAATCTGAGTTTTGCTCACGTCTCGAATAAATTCAAGGACGTATTCGAAGAAATTCTGACCGTCACTAGGGATGGTTTGTGGATTCCGAACAGCTACAATGGAGGAACCTAATAAGATAGCAATTACAATCCAAGAAGTAATAAGGACTTGGGCATGGACTTGTAAACCTCCGATTCTCCAATAAAAATGCTGACCTACTTCTACGGCGGATATATCATATAAGCCCTTTAGTGTGCTGATGGAGCATAATAACAGATTCATCTTGTCCTCTAGAAGAAAACCTTCGAAGAAATTATTTTGATTCAACTCTTTTTTGCCCACTTGAATTGTCTATTTTAGACACAAACTAATGACAGAATATCTCTCTATTTGATCGGACTCTTTTAGGCAATTCAGGAATAGTAAAGGATTCCATGATTTTATCATATTAAGATGCTTCGATCAGATCGAGGCGGTGAATACTTAGACCGAGGTTTTCTTGACTATCTAAGGGATTGTGGTATAGTATCACAACTCACTCCACCGGGTACGCCTCAATGGAATGGTGTATCCGAAAGGAGGAACAGAACCTTGTTGGACATGGTTCGTTCGATGATGAGTCAAGCTGACCTTCCTTCCTCCTTTTAGGGACATGCACTATTGAGTGTTGCTTTTACACTTAACCGTGTTCCGTCTAAATCAGTCGAAAAGACGCCATATGAGATACGGACTGGGAAGCGTCCCAATTTGTCTTTTATGAGGATTTGGGGTTGTGAGGCTTACATAAGACGTGAAGCTTCGGATAAACTTGGCCCAAAATCTGAGAAGTGCCTATTTGTAGGTTACCCTAAGGAAACTAAAGGGTATAACTTCTATAATCCCACCGACCACCAAGTGTTTGTTGCTCGGACTGCGATTTTTCTAGAAAGACAGTTTTTTTCTAGAAGAATCAGTGGGAGGAAAATAGAACTCGAGGAAGTTCGAGACCTAGAGACTGAGATGGAACAAGAACAGGAACCACAAGATGTTGTGGACGAGAATCCTGTTCCTGTAACACACGGACCACGTAGGTCAGATAGGATTCGGCAAGAGCCCGAGAGATATGGATTTCTCGTGACTCATACCGGTGAAGTGATGCTCTTAGATGATTATGAGCCCACTACCTATCAGCAGGCTGTTACGGGTCCGGACTCGCAGAAGTGGCTAGAAGCCATGAATTCGGAAATGGAATCCATGTATCAAAACAAGGTATGGACCTTGGTTGATCCACCCGAAGGGGTAAAACCCATAGGGTGCAAGTGGGTCTTTAAGAAAAAAACCCGACATGGATGGTAATGTGATTACCTATAAAGGGCGGTTGGTTGCAAAAGGTTTCAAACAAGTTCATGGTATAGACTATGATGAAACCTTCTCACCAGTTGCCATGGTTAAATCCATCTGGATTCTTTTGGCTATAGCCGCATACCATGATTATGAGATATGGCAAATGGATGTCAAAACCGCTTTCCTTAACAGAAATCTTTTAGAGGATGTGTATATGACACAGCCTGAGGGTTTTGTCGATCCAAAGAATGTCAACATGGTATGAAAATTGCAAAGGTCCATTTATGGACTTAAGCAAGCTTCAAGGAGTTGGAATCTTCGTTTTAATGATGTAATCAAAGAGTTTGGTTTCATCAAAACTAAAGATGAACCATGTGTTTACAAGAAGGTTAGTGGGAGCACTGTAGTTTTCTTGTTGTTATATGTTGACGACATTCTGCTCATTGGGAATGACATTCCGACACTACAGTCTGTAAAGGCTTGGTTAGGAAAGAATTTCTCAATGAAGGACTTAGGAGAAGCTGCCTATGTGTTAGGCATAAAGATCTATAGAGATAGACCCAAAAGGCTTCTCGGGCTAAGTCAGAGAACGTATATTGACAAGGTGCTAAAGAGGTTTAGCATGGAGAATTCCAAGAAGGGATTTTTGCCTATGTCACATGGCGTCTCTCACTCAAAGAGTCAATGTTCTAGTACATCTAAAGAGAGAGAGAGCGGATGAGTCAGATCCCTTATGCTTCGGCAATAGGATCTATCATGTACGCCATGTTATGTACTCGACCGGATGTCGCTTATGCTCTGAGTGTCACGAGCAGGTACCAATCTGATCCCGGTGAGAGTCACTGGATAGCGGTTAAGAACATCCTTAAGTACTTGAGAAGGACTAAGGATGCATTCCTGGTTTATGGAAGCGTTGATGAGCTCGTTGTAAAGGGTTACACCGATGCTAGCTTCCAAACCGATAGGGATGACTTCAGATCGCAATCAGGATATGTGTTTTGTCTTGGAGGTGGAGCTGTAAGCTGGAAGAGTTCTAAGCAAGAGACAGTTGCAGATTCTACAACCGAGGCTGAGTATATTGCAGCTTCAGATGCAGCGAAAGAGGCTGTTTGGATCAAGAAGTTCGTAACTGAACTTGGGGTGGTTCCTAGTATTGAGAGTCCGATTGAGCTCTATTGTGACAACAATGGAACAATCGCACAAGCTCAAGAACCTAGATTCCACCAAAGATCCAAACATATTCTCCGACGCTATCATCTTATTCGAGAGATCATAGATAGAGGCGATGTCAGGCTGTGCAGAGTTCCTTCTGAGAACAATGTAGCAGATCCCTTGACGAAGCCACTCACGCAGCAGAAGCATGATGGTCATTGCGCATCCATAGGTATTAGATACATGTATGATTGGCTTTAGTGCAAGTGGGAGATTGTTAGTTATATGCCCAAAAGCCAATCTATGGATGATTGTAGTCATGTATATACTTTGAGGTTATTCCAATAAATATGATTATGAGATAATTGCTTGCACATATTTATAACCCTAGTTCATATTTGATATATTCTTAAATGTCCCTAGTCGGTTATTATTACGGATAGGTTGTAATAATAAATTAAGACTAGCGTATGTTGAGAATTTATATGTGATATGAATTCAACATACGGGTACAAGTTAGAGAACTTGTGGACCGGACCGACCCACATAAGAACACTACATGGAACGTTATATGTATGTCATTAGTGTTTCTTATAGATGTATTGTCCTTCGACCTGAGATCGTCAAGGTATCCAACATATGAATCATGTGCTTTGATATTATTCCTAGTCACCCGTTACTGGGTGGACATAAGGGTAATCATTGGGTATATGACGAGTATGTAGTGGGTTTTGATTGATCAAAACGGGATTCATTCGACCCATATAACGGGTATATTATCATATGGTTTCTTGATAGAGTTGAACTGTTAAATGCATGGCCATGCTCGGATTAGGTGATATGGTGATATCACAGGTATCCGTTTTATACAGTTAACTCGGGGATCAAGAAACATAGATTAAACTTATACGAGATTGGCATATTCCATGTCTCGTGTTTGATCTTGATGATGGGACGAAAGGACGATGACATATTCCGAGGCATATAGAATCAGTACTGATCTTGTCGTTCGGGTAGCAATGATGTGTTGCTAGACGTCGCTCTTTGTTTATAATTATTGAGATAATCTGACCCATTAGGGGAGATCGAGCCAAAACCTAATGGATCAGTCCTTTTTCTATTGATATAAGGATAAGAAATAGAGGATTCCGTTTTGATTTGTAGGAAATCTCGAATCAGACCGATTGTACTTACTTCAACAAAAGAAGTACGAGCCCCTTCGATAGAAGAACTTTTTTTTGTCTTGATCACAATTCAAGACTAAACAGGTACGAACTAATTAAATACTACAATCATCAATTTCCCTATTATTTCCATAAAGAATATAGTTAGCAACTTGAAGTTTCAGATTCTCCTTTTCCCGCAATAGATCCGGTAGGAAAAGTGTTTCGAAATTGATACCATCCGCTATTTGATATAGGATTACTGGTCGAACCAAAGCAAAATACCCCTTCCTGGTAGGTGCAATCTCTTCAACATAGATCCTCTTTTTTCTTTTTTTTGATTCATTCGAATTTCTTTTTACCGTTCCTGGTGATATCTTGATATCATTATTTTGCGAGATCTTATATCTCTTTTCCAGAAAGAAGAGATCTCCAGCAAAAATTTCAAGTTCCATTTGCTTTTCTTCTTGCTCTACTTCTCCCCATTCTCCCCATTCTTCTTCTTCTTCTTCTTCCTCTTCTTCTTCCTCCTCTTCTTCTTCTTCTTCTTCTTCCTCTTCTTCTTCTTCTTCTTCTTCTTCTTCTTCTTCTTCTTCTTCTTCCTCTACTTGTGTCAATCCGCCTATCTGACTTCTTCTAGTTAACGTGATTGGGGTATCGATTCCAATGATACTCTTGTTATGTGCTATTATAGTAGAAGAGTGGGGTAAAATATCCACTTCCATGGGAATGAAAAAAAAGCGATCGACAATTGAATGCTCCCCTACAGCCTCGTACTTAAGAATTCCTCTGGAACTCTTGACTCTATATTGGGGATCGTCGAAATAAGCAAAAATACTATTTCGATAGAAAATTCCATTTGTAGGTATTTCAATCAAGAGGTCTGAGCGAGATATTTCTTCTTTTTCGCTTTCTTGAATCGATTGGAACGGGATGAGAAATCGATTTCTGACTCTCTTTGCCAATAAATTAAAATTCTGGTGGCGAGTTGCAAGACAGATGAGATTAGACTGACCAATCGATTTGATTCGATTAAGTTCTGAAAAAGAAGAAATTTCACTTTCTTTTTTAGTCGAAAGATCTGAACTAACTAATTTGTGTTGAACTTGATCATTCTTTCCTGAATTTACGGAGGACTTTGAAATAAATCTTTTTTTCGACAGAAAGAGAATGTGCACTCATTTGATCTTGATCCTTGTGTAGCGAAAATTGGACGATACTTGGTCTACTTGAACGCCCGACTAATATCCATAAATGACTTGCTTTTGGTAAAAGACGAACATTGTTAGATGGAAATTCAGATGTATGATCTATATCGGTACTCCAGTGTAGTTCTCCGCCTGACTCGGAATAAGTATGTTTTTCAACCTTTTCCGTAAAACAGAAAGTGTATGTTTCCTCGCGAAATTCAGCAAGCAATTGTTCAGATTCTACATATTGACCGTTTTGAACTAAAAGAAGACTTTTTGGTGGAAGAGTTACGTTATGTAGACTATCTTCACTTTCAATACTTACATATAAGTCTCTATAACATAGAAAAGCGGGCTGCCCATACCGTGTACGTATGGGATGAACCAAATCCTCATTGAATTTGATTTTTCCATTAGAGGGGGCACGTAAATATTCTGCAGTAGCCCCTGTAAATACTCCGCCTGTATGAAAGGTTCTTAATGTTAGTTGAGTACCCGGTTCTCCAATAGATTGACCCGCAATAATCCTTACAGCTTCTCCTAATTCCACCAAGTCGCCCTGAGTAGGACTCCGACCATAACATAATCGACATATCCAAGACGTACTCTTACAAGTAAAAGGAGTTCGAATCGATATTGCTTGTCTTTGAAAGATTATGAATCGATGGATAAGTCCAACCCCAATATCTTGATTTCGAAGGGCAATGCATCGCGGACCTATATATATATTGTCTGCTAATACACAGCCAACTAATGTGTTAATAAACACCCTTTGTGGCATCATTCCATTTGGAGGACTCACATGGATCCCCCAGGTAGTCCCACATTCTGTTCGACGGACCACAAGGTGTTGAACTACTTCAACAAGTCTGCGTGTAAGAAATCCAGCATCCGAAGTTCGTACAGACGTATCGATAACTCCTTTTCGGGCTCCGTAGCAAGAAATGATATATTCCGTTAAAGACAACCCTTCGCGTAAATTGCTTTGAATGACTAATTCCAGCATTTGTCCTTGTGGATCCGACATTAATCCTCTCATGCCTACCAATTGGTGTATTTGCGATGCACTTCCTCGAGCACCCGAAAAAGACATTATATAGGCTGGATTCAAGGGTTCGGTGATCCTAAAATTAGGATTCATCTCTTGGCGCAAGTATTCACTTGTAGCATACCAGATGTCAATCGATTGACGGAGTTTTTCTACTGCATGGACATTTCCATAATGCTGGTGGTTTGCTGAAAGCAGACTTTGGTGTTCTATATCTTGGACTAGCCATCCCTTAGAAGAGACTGTTAAAAGATCATCAATTCCTAATGAAATGGATGTCGCAGTGGCTTGTTGGAAACCCAAAGTCTTTACTTAATCTAGGATGTGTGATGTATACGCTGTTCCAAAATGGTCTATTAATCTGCTAATAAGTCGTTTAATGGCAGTTCCATCTATCACTTTATTGTCAAAAAGATTGGCCCGTTCATCCATCAATACCTCCATATTCCGCTGAGTAGGGTTAGGTAATGAATTTAAGTCAATGGTTGGAAAACTTCCTTTTCTCGATCTTGATTCACGTAGAAATTCAGGAACTATGGTCCTAGTTGAACTATTAAAGGGTAGCTGAGATCTCTCTGATTCGATTAGGTACCATATGAGTCGATTTTCTCAAACCCTTGTATAGCTTCTTCGATTTCTCGATAAAAAGAAATATGACCAACGGTGGTTCGGATGTATATACAAGGATTTTGTTGTTTTTTTACACTTCTTACGATTAGACAGTGTCCATAAATCTCCTGATAGGTACCCAAAGATTCATAGTAACCTTGGATGGGAGTTTCTCCTGAAGTAATAAGGCGCTGATCGCATTCCCACCGGAGCCATAAAAGACTATCTAAATTGATTCTTTTCTGGCGATAAGCTCCAATTGCATCATTGGAATTCCAAAAAAAGGGTTCTTTCATAGATTTCGCGCGATTATCGCCAATTCTTTCATTTTGAAAATTTCTGCGATTTGATGGATTATACCTATTCGCACAAATACCTTGGCGATTCCCGCTTGTTAATACATACAGTCCAATAAGCATATCTTGAGTTGGTACACAA
>JAKUCV010006850.1:12077-50659 GCA_028386065.3 Turnera subulata | reverse complement strand
TTTTTTTTTTTTTTTTTTTTCTTTTTCTTTTTTTTTTCTTTTCTTTTCTTCTTTCTTTTTTTTTCTCTTCTTTTCTTTTTCTTCTCCTCTCCTTCTCTTCCTCTCCTTCTCCTCTGCTTTCTTTTTATAAACGATGAAACACTGTACACATGTGATTCCTCAATAATGCAGCCTGTCTGCATTATGGAGCGAGTCCGGTCCGGACCAGAAAATAACTGATACCCCCTTAGTTATTTTCCGGTGTGATTTTCCGAGAAATTTCGAAACCCGAAAAATACCAACTTAGGTCCGAAAAATCCACGGAAAAATCTCGAGCGCGAAAACCCTCGATTTCGAAAAACGACTCCCGATTTACCTTGAATTAATTACCCAAGATTAATTCAACGGTAAATCACGGTAAAAAGACTTTTACGGTCCCGGTAAAAATCCAAAATTTTACCCGGGCTGTTACAGTCTACCCACCTTAAAAAGAATTTCGTCCTCGAAATTTCGTCTTATCCGTGGGTCCTACCACGATAAGCTTCTGGTATTCTCTACCAGGTGTCCAAACTCAACATGAGATACCGTTTATACCCTTAAGCGACATCTCATCCGCTTATAAATACCAAACCTCATAACTGAGACACTCACTCTCAGCCATGGACTCTCCACTGAGGACAAGAACCACCTCAGACTCCGAGAACAACAGCTACATCGGCGGCACTGCTTTCCCGACAAGCTCCGATGAAGAACCTCCCAAGAAACGGTTCAAAACCAACATCATCGGCCTGAAGGAACACATGGTCGTCTCCAGCAAACGGCGAAAGAAGCGTGCTCCCAAAGAAGCTGAGGATAGGAAGGGCAAGGCAACTGCTGAAAGCAACACTCCGCAGCAGACACTGACGCAGCTGACCGTCTCACTGAAGAAGATCAGCTTGGCGGTGATGCAGAAAGAACTGGCGTGCGCAGAACTCTTCCCTCACATGAAGAACATACAAAAGCTTGTAAAAGATCTTGAGAAGCAAGTAACTCCATAGAGTACTTCTTCTCCGTTGTAAACTATTATAAAATAAATAAAATAAGTTTTTTTTTAAATCAAAATTCTTATGTCACGAAATCTTATATTTAAAAGAAAATCAAAGCGCCTCAAAGCAAATCAAAAATCAACAATAAGAATATAAAATAAAATATAAAGAAATTAAAAACAAAACTTGTTTAACAAAATCAAAACATAAAGAAATTAAAACAAAAACATGTTTTCATGCTCGGCACTCTAGATCGATCGTAACTATCCCCGATCCCGAGAAACGTGACATACGGAGCTAACGGTGACGTCGGTTTCCCTCGTGAAAAAGATATCCGTTAACTCGTAAGGCGACGATCACGAGAGCGTCCTGTGCCCCTCGAAAGAAACGATACCCACTTGTCCACAACTTCTGCATGAACCAAAAACGTCCATCAAGTCTCGTTTCTCTCCACGATGTCCGAACAGGTGTAAGCTTGTCGCACATGCGCTCTACTCGAGGTATGGTCTCATTAGTCTAGCCTCAACGATCACGGATGCATGTGATAAAAGATGCAGGAAAACATAGAAAAACCATAAAAAGAAAGGACAAGATAGCCAGAGCGAAAGAAAATCATGAGATGGAAAAAGGCTGAAAAACTCTGGCATTGTAGTCCGAAAACGTATAAAGTAACGAAACAATAAATGAAGCAACGGCAAAATTTTAAAAACGACACCTTGAAGAAAGAAAAGGATTTGGAGCTTTGTGAAGGGAATCTGCTTTTCCCATCACCGAAAAATCCGATAGATCTTCCTAGGAATAGGTGGGGTCTAAACTTGGAAAACTGGTAAACATTTTCTCCTATAAAAAGCAAAACAATGGAAACAAAAACCACAAAGCATCTTAAAGCACAAAACGCTAAGGCAAAAGGAACCACCATACTCAGAAAATCAAAACACCAACGCGTCGAGACAACAAGCCTGCTCCCTCATCCGTCTTCCTCGTCGATGGTGCCAATCTAGGCAGAAGAAACCGACTGGCCTACAACATGATCAACGAGCGTCCAGAAGAACTACCGAACGAACTCGACAGAATGCCACGTCTGGTCTTCGTCGACGAACTCTACTCGTCCAGATTCTTCGTCACTCCCATGGAAGAGACGTTCGTCCTGGAGGACCATGGCACTCTGAGGACCTCCTTCTACGGCTCTGAAAACTCCGTCATGTTTTTCATCTCCGAAAGACTTCAGGAGTTCAACCAAGAGTCCACTTGCCAATTCCCGGAGCAAGGCGCCTACTACCAACTCTCGATGACAGCCCAGAGCATGCCCAGAATGACTCGGTTACCTCCAACTTGGCCAAAGGCCCGACTACTGGTGTGGAACTGCAGAGGAGTCGCAAGGCGTTCCCAGGAGTTCTCGCATACCCTGAGGGACCTGAAGAACCAATACAAACCCAACATGGTTCTTCTCACTGAGACCCAATGGCAACCTGAAGACGATCACGGTTTTATCCCACTCCGGTTCCCTGCAGCAAACCGGTTCGAGCTTCCTGGCCAGAACAACAGGGGCGGCATGTGGTTCTCGTGGAGCGACAGGATCACGATCAACATCAACAATGACCCCAACAGCTTCAGGGTCAACGTCGTTCCAAGGCGATGAATGTATTTCTATTTTTTCTAAAATATCAATGTAATTTCAATGTTTGTAATAATAGTATTAGCAATATTAATAATATTTACATTTCTGCTTATTTATGGCATCATTTACCTCATATGTGAATGTTCTGCGATAGGTGGCGTCCCTTGACTGGATCCATAATGCACTAACTAAATGATATAAAATAATAAACAAATGGAGCGAACTATGCAAACAAGGACAACAAACACAAAAGGACTGTCCAACAAGTTCTAACGCCTGCTCCGCTACCAAAATGAAACGCCCCGACCCGTATTTACCGTACACAGTAAACACGTGCCGGAACTGTGACAACCCAACCAAAACAAGCCCAGCATACAGTGTATACAACAGAAACTCGGGCTCAACAGCCCAAAATAAAAGCATCAATAGCAACATAACCGGCCCAATGGCCCAACAACAGTAAAAATAATAATGCACAGTGGAAGACTAAATAACTCACAAAACACTGTATGCGACACTGATGCAAACTATGGATCCGAGCCATGTCCAAGGGATAATGTCGCAGCCTGTCTGGAATGCACCAACCCTGTACCACAAATAACTCATCCTACGGGACGAAAGCCCGCAGGTGAGGGGTGAGTCCGAAGTGCTCACAAACATGGATAGACGATCAATAAGCAACCCTAAAAATTACTCAAAGTCGAAAACGAACAAAAACCACCAAAACACACCAAACCGAAAGACAAGACCCAAAATCGGTCCAAGACCAAAAAGACTCAAATAAAAATCCAATTTTTCAATTTTATCTTTCCGGGCCCCGTCACGGATAAGCTAGGGGTCAGACCTGGTTATCAACATATTTCGGGTGCCAGACCAAATCCAAGAGAACCCAGGGATCGACATCCCAAAAATACGAACCCAGGGATAGACATCCCAAAAATAATAACGGGATAGACATCCCAAGCATAGACATGCTTATCACAAGTAACCCAGGTCAAGGCCACCACAAAATAGTCTTAAACCATCGAGTCGTACCATTACTTATCACGTGACAATTATATTATCGTCATTCAAAACCAAATTCAGCGATCAACATCCCTAACCAAAATACCGGGATAGACATCCCTATCCAAAACCAAGGGTCGACATCCTTATCACAATTTATTATTAATTCCATTATACTTTAAACCAAAAAGACGCAAGGATAAACATCCAAAAACCAACATGGGATAAGCATCCCGACAACAATCAAGACAATAGGATAAACATCCCGAAACAACCACAACAAAAGCAACGACCAACAGAGCAATAATCATCAAACACAAAAACCGAGTAATACAGGCACATATTGAAGGAAATCCATCCTCACCTTGGCCGATTACTCAACTCTGAAGGAAATGTTCGGTCCAAAGCCGGCTCCTCGGGAAACTGCCCGATATCCGAACCTATACAGCAAAACAATATATACATATAAATGCACATAATCGGTATGCTATGATGCCAAAACTGCGAAATAACCCATCCCGGTTACATATCTTTTATTATTTCCCTTTACCGAAAATATATCATATGCATATAAGGTTACAAAAATATATTTCCAAAACTATTAAATCAAAACATTTTCATAAAATAATATACTTTTTCCAAAATAATAATTACCATAATTTTTCTGGAAATTATAACATATGTATATATATTTTCCATAATATTTCAATAAAAATTATTATACTTTCCAAAATATAATTTCCAAGTATCATTATCTTTTAAAAATTTCATTTCCATAAAGTATATTCACATAAACTTATTTCCTGAAAATAAATACGAATTTATAAATACACATATATATATTTCCAACATAAAATACTTTTCCAAATAATTACATTATCAAAATAATTATATATTTCAGAAATATAAATCATGTATACCATAAATACATATTTTCCCAAAAGGTACCAGTTACCATAATTTTCCAGGAAAAATAACATTTATATAAATTTTCCAGAAAATATTTCCATGATATATATATTTTTTCCAAATAATATTAGTTTTTCCAAACATAACTTAATTATTTATCAAGGTATATATATTTATTTTTTTCTCAAAACAACAAAATTAAACTAGCCTTAATTTTCACCAAGCAAATATATATTTTTTTTCAAAATTATCTACCAGAAAATAAATAAATATACATATATATATATATATATATATATATATTTTACTAGACTGGGCCATGAACAGTGAGCTCATGCCTAGCCCAAGCAACCCAGCCCAAAAGAAGCCAAGCCCAGGTAGGTGCGACCCGGATATGCACGCGGGTCAAACACCCGGATCTGCTCACCTCGCGGGTTGCAGCAGCGCGACGACGACGACGGGCGCGGGGACGGAAGGCGAGCACACCCACAGCAGCGGCGGACGAGGGCGACTCCAAAGGCGGTGGAACGGCGGCGATGCGTCGTCGCGTGAGGCGGCAGGCGCGGAGAAGAAGCGGATCTGCGGGTCTGCTCCTCGGGTCAACGGCTCTAGCGGGTGCGTCCGGAGGCGGAAGGAGGAGGAGGCGACGGGGGTGAGGTCGCGACGGCACCGCGAGCGTGCTGGTGGCGGCGGTGCGACGAGAGGTGGCGCGGATCAGTCGGGCGTGCACAGTGACGGGAGGAAGGTGACGATGAACAGTGTTTCACCTTTTTTTTCTTCTTTTCTATTTTCTTTCCTTTTTTTTCTATTTTCCGGTTTTTTCCAGTAATTTCTTTTTTTTCTTTTCTCTTTTTTTCTTATTTTCTTCTCCCTTCTCTCTTTTTTTTTTTTTATTTTTTTCGTTTCTTTTTTTTCTTTTCTTTTCTTCTTTCTTTTCTTTTCTCTTCTTTTCTTTTTCGTCTCCTCTCCTTCTCTTCCTCTCTTTCTCCTTTGCTTTTTTTTTATAAACGATGAAACAATGTACACATGTGATTCCTCAATAATGCAGTCTGTCTGTATTATGGAGCGAATCCGGTCCGGACCAGAAAATAACTGATACCCCTTTAGTTATTTTCCGGTGTGATTTTCCGAGAAATTCCGAAACCCGAAAAATCCATGGAAAAATCTCGAGCGCGGGAAAACCCTCGGTTTTGAAAAACGACGCCCGATTTACCTTGAATTAATTACCCAAGATTAATTCAATGGTAAATCACGGTAAAAAGACTTTTACAATCCCGGTAAAAATCCAAAATTTTACCCGGGCTGTTACAGAGAGTGTGCTTGGGGTCTGCTCCCTGTCTGTTCCAGTTATACGTGGAGGTACCAGGGCAGGGTCCACGGCCACCATTTAACTAGTGACAGGGGCCCTGATAATAAAATTGGTATAGCGTGTCTAAAATCACAGAGTGTGTTATTTAGGGTTCGTGTGATCCTTAGTTAATTGTTGTTGATGTGACTTGGATTATTTACGGTTGTTTGTATATGTATATTCGCTAATGGATTTTACCAGGTGAGCACTTCGGACTCACCCCTCGCCTGCGTGACCTGGTCGCGTAGTTTGATTGTGCGTAGCTCAGGTACGTTCGAGGCAAGCTGTGGCGCACCCTCTGCCAGGCCCGGATCCATCCTGTGTTGCATCATGTTTATACTATTGTCTATTGCTGTGTTGTATTAAGACTTCCGCTGCTTGCATTTTATTTCTTGATTCGGTTGCTTGTTGTAATAATGTTCCAGTGCCGGGACAAGTACTGTTGATGTATTATGCACTTTTAATGTATTGATACTGTTGGTTGTGATATTTACCACTGTGGTTACTGTAATAGTACGTGGTCCCACGCGTTTACTATGTATAACGGTAAATACGGATCGGGGCGTTTCAACCCCAAAAGTCATCACTTTATCACGTCATAATCAAAACAGTACTAAAAAATCATCATTTCTCACTTCCTTAATGTCATATAATATCATACAATCACTTAAAGATATAAAAACCAAAACCCATAATTAAATCTTACTTGTTCTGTCGAAACTTCCAAAGGTAGACTTCTTGCCGTCTCAAGGTCCCTTTATCTCACTGTTCTTCCCGGGCAACGACCATGTTTGGAATTTATATTAAAATCTTTAAAAGCATTTCATCATCAAAATCATAAAACTTTCCAAACACAGCGGTTACATCTTATAAACACATTTAACCCACAGCCAAAGCTGTAAATGTCATTTGTCAAACTCAACCTTTAAAAACTTATCCTTTTAAAACTTGGGATCAACAAAACAACAATATTGTAAAATGTTGGAATACGGATAACTTGTCTTCCAACTATATTTATGAGAAAGTATACTCACATGTGAATATTCTGCAGCAAGCTAGCGTCCCTCGACTGGATCCATTATGCACTAACCATATGAATATGCATGCAATTATGATAATCATGCGGAGCGAGCTATGCACAACAAACAAGCACAGCAAACACCAAGGACCTACCGCCCGCTCTGCTACCAAAATGAAACACCCCGACCTGAATTTACCCAACATACAGTAATTACTGAACAACAGTGCCAACACGAGGCACAATTAGTATATTCAACAACAAATCCGGCCCAACGGCCTAATGACAATATCATAACACCCGACTTCGGGAATCTCAATAACAACAGCACAGCGAAAGCATTTACAAACTTAATGTCAATATATGCAAAGCCCGATGCAACTAATGGATCCGAGTCCTACTCGAGGGTACACTGCAGCTTGCCTCGTACGTTCCTGAACCACAAATAACTCATCCTACGGGATGAAACCCCGCAGGTGAGGGGTGAGTCCGAAGTGCTCACCAACCAAGGATAAACAGAGATATGTAGGCAACCATAATACTTTCGAAGAAAATACCAACAAAAGACAACTCAAGGATCAACCAAATCATGACTGAGCCAAGACCAAAAGAATAATCATTTATTATTACCAATTTTATCTTCCGGGCCCCGTCACGGATAAGCTAGGGTCATACCAGGTTATCAACCTATTCCTGGTGCCAATTCAAAAAAGAACCCGGGGTCAACATCCCAATAACAAATCTCAGGGATCAATATCCCAATAACAATCTCAGGGATCAACATCCCAATAATAATCTCAGGGATCAACATCCCAATCAAACCGGCATCAACATGCCCATCACAAGTAACTCGGATCATGGCCACCACAAAACAGTCTCAAACCATCCGGTCGTACCTCTACTTACTACGTGACAATTAAGTCATATCCATTCCAAAACCAAATAAAAAAAATCGACATCCCAAACCCAAAACCAAAAAACACGACTCACTCATTAACTTTTCCAATTTTAATATCCGGGCCCTGTCACTGGACAAGCTAGGGTCGTACCTGGTTATTAACTAATTCCGGATGCCAGGCCAAACGTAACCCGGGATCAACATCCCAATAACAAACCAATCCGGGATCAACATCACAATATCCAAATCAAACCGGGATCAATATCCCATAACCAAGAAACCGACCATAGCCACCACAGAACTAGCCTCTAACCATCTAGTCGTACCACTACTTTCCACGTGACAATTAAATCATCATCTCAAATCAACTTCCAATTTCTATTTTCTTTTTCCCAATTATCCATAACAGTCAAACAAATATCCAACTTCCTATTAACTCAAGTTATACAACAGACCAATCCATCGACAGTTTCATAACACCAATTATCACAATCCAACATCAATCACAACATAGTATCCAAGGAACCAATAACAGTCAACACAGCGGTTCAATCAAGCAAATCAACATCATAACAATAACAACAACAATAACCATAGCAGCCAAATAACCAACACAATTCCATATCATCAAATATCCAACAACAATATATATCAGCACACAACTTGTTCAATCAACAACAAAGCACATCCAAGTATCAAGAACACACAACAGTATTATAGGCAACATATCAAGGGTTATCCATCCTCACCTGATGTGTCTCTGAAACTGCTATCCGATCAAACCTTAATATCCCTATATACATATATAGCAACACAATCACTTATAATGCACGAATCATGATGATTATGCATGATATCGGTTTAACAATTATTAGACGGCTTATCTGTTTATTTTATTATCTCCATAGTTATCTCATTACCAAACAGTTCTTCCAACTTGGTGGCAATTAATTAAATCCAGCGGTTATATCAAGTATACTTGATTAAATCAAGAACCGAAACCGAGCGCCCAAGCCGATATCCCGGCTCTTAGGTCGCTTATGATAAGAAAATACATGCACATAAATACCTTGTTTAAATCATATATATAAGATATTATATATAATATTCCATAAAGTACTTATACTCGATGAAATGGTAATAAATACGTATTTGTTTAGTATCCAATGATTATAAAATGATAAATATACGAAAATGACATTTGAATATTATATTTGATAATAAACCATCAAATAGAAAATACACCATCGGAAAGAATTTAATATATGCTATATATGGTATAAAACATTGTTGTAGTTTATATACATATATAACCGAAAATTATAGATAGAATAAAAATAATAACGATACCATAGCTCGTTATAAATACAACGATTATTTAATAACAATTCAAAACTTGCACATACTAAATAGTTAGATTTAATATATAACAAAATCATTGGACGGAAATATTATAACTATTAATAAATTAATATTTTAAAATAATATTACCGTTAATAAAATATTTCTGATAAATTATTAAAATATAATTTAGCCTTAAAATAATTTTTGCACGGGTTATATGTAAGAATAAAATCGGTAGAAATAATTGATATGAAACCAATATTAATTTAGCCCAAAATAATATATTAAAAATAAACTCATATATATATATGTGTGTGTGTATATATCTAGTCAAAAATATAAATTAAGATCTAATATTACTTAGTCGATGAAAGTATAGGTAGTAGTAATATTTATATAAGAATGAAAATGATAAATAAATAAGGCATGGGCCTATTATCATTTAGCCCAGAGGAACAGTAATTAAACGTATTAGAAATGTAATAACATAATTAAGAAATTAAGCCTAGGGGACCTTCACTTGCGTTTAATCCATCGGAGAAAATAAAACAACTTCAAATTAAAAACTCAATTAAATTAGAAATTATGGGCCTTTAATTATAATTAGTCCAATTAAAATAAAACCAAAAATTAAATTCAATGGTCCTTTTTACGAGCCCAGATAAACGTAAATAAAATTAAAGCGGAAATTTAATTACTATGGGCCTTTTTAATAGCCCAATTGGAAAGTTAAATAAAAGCAAGAAATAAAAACATAAAAGCATGATACAAAAGCATAAATAAAAGCATAACAAGATAAATAAAATAAAAATCACAAGTTAATTAAATTAAATTAATCAATTTTAATTAGCATTGTTTTAATGTCCGGGTCCATTATCGTTCGGGTTCGTTTATATGATGCATATGGTCCAAAGCTCGGGTTTACCCAAAGTTCAGTTTCCGGGCTCGCCGGAAAATTCCTGAGACTGCCGGAACCTCGTCGGATTCCGGCCTAGCACTGTTCACGCAGCTCATAAAACACCATGGTCCTCATCTCTGCTCATCAAGCATCAACGCACCGAAGCCACCTAGCTGAACCACTGCCCAATCACCCACCAACACCAACACTATGCCCACAGCAGCATCACGGCCAGACCACCAACCCAAACAACCGACAGAGCAATGCCCAAATACACACCCGGTTACAATCGGACAGACCCACAACCAAAAGCACAAAACAACCAAGACCAAATTAGCAACTGGCACAGATCGATTAAAGGAGGAGGAGGAGATTGTGGAGAAAAGAGGAGGAGGGCCCCGTCGAGTCTTACCGACACAACCACACAGGGCGGCGGCAGCTCGAGCAGAGGCAAGAAGGGAGAAGATCGGGCGCCAATGGAGGACAAGAGCTCACGGCAGAGCAGATCGTGGAGCACGAGGGGAAGAGGAGAAAGGGAAGGCGCGTCGGCGTGTTGGCGCACCCACAGCGGCGACGACCTCAGTCCACGGTGGCCCGAACACAGTTCCTCTGGTCGGAACACAGGCAGAGGACAGCGAGGAGGAAGAGACGGCGGCGTCGCGAGGAAGAAGAAGGAAAAGGCGGTGCGGTGTTGTGCTGGACTCGGTGGTGGCGTGGAGGAGGAAGGAGCATGTGGAGGTGATCTGGTGACAGCGGTAGTGATGGGTGGAGGAAGATGAAGGAGGAGGCAGAGGAAGAAGAAAAGGGGAGGAAGGTGGTGTCGGTCGTAGATAGTGAAGGCAGCGTGTGTGTGTGGAGGAGGCAGAGATGGCAAAGGCAGGGAGGAAAAAGGAAAGTGGGAGGGAGAGAGGAGAGGCGTGAAAAAAAAATGAGCAGAGAGGAGGTGTAAATAAAGGAGAGAAAAGGGGAAGAAAACAAGGAAGAAACAGGAATGAAGATCACGGGAAAGAGAAGCAGGAAGTGGCAAGAAAAGAAAAGGGGGAGGGGGCCGGCGGCTGAAGGAAAAGGAGAAGGAGAAAAGAAAGAAAAGAAAGGGAAAGGAAGAGAAAAGAAAGGAAGAATGGCCACGTGACAGGCCACGATTGGTCGAACCAGATTTCCCTCCCAAGTCCAAAAATACAACTTGGACTCGGAAAATTCGATTAATACCCCTGAGCGTCGTCCAAGTCTCGGAATTTAAAACCGGGACTCGGTTATCGAAAGACTCTCCAAAACGCGTATCGGTATTAAACCTTGTGTTTAACTTTTTAACTTAATCTTTGAAAAACATAAACATAATTTAGCAATTATTCTTTTATAAAATTCAAAATAATTTTCCAAAGACTAATTTATTAAATATCATGGGAATAAAAGATGAAATTTTTTTTTAACTTATAGTTAGTAAATTATTGCAACAAGAATATCCCGGCCAAAATAATAATAAAAGTATTGTTATAAATGTTGATTAGGAAAATAATAATAATGGTAACAGTATTAACAATAATGATAATTTTGAGAGTTGTAAAAAAAATAATAATAATAGTGAAAATATTGAAAATTGACTCGATTTGGTAAAATTTTTAATTAACCGCGATAAAATTTTATTAACAACCGTAAAAGTCAAAACAACTTGGTAAAAATTACGAAAATTTTACCCGGGTCGTTATATTGTCAACTTTTAAATTAATAATAAAGAATATATTTATAATTTATAGTCTAAATTTTTATTTATATAACAAAAAATTCTATTCTCTCTCATTCCAGCCATTTTCTACCCTTTCCAAACTAAAAAAAGAAAATAATTTTCTCCCTCTCATGCATTCTTTCTCCCAACTGTCATTCTCCTCATTTTCTTTCCCTCCTCTCCTCACTTCCAAACTTACGCTTAGAGTTTTGGAGATAAAGATGAGATTTTTGGAACATTATGTTTTAGGTCGCTTTTATTTAAAAACAAATTTATTATATTTTTTTATAAAATTGAAAAAATAAATCAATAAAAAAGTAGATATTATACAGTACATGATATCATGGGCCCATGTGGCACTCTTTTAAAGTTCTTTTTTTTTTGAAGGAGCATTCTTAATTCATATAAACAGATCTAAAGATCTGAAATTACATAGCTGAAGATCTAATATAGCAAAAGCATAAGAAAAATCCAACAAAAGAATTCTTCTTAACTTACTACATAAAAATACACAACGTGATTTATCTCCTTCAATAGAGGATTTACAAAGGCACACCACTCGCGGCTCTACTCTTGCGAGCATCAGATCCAGATGCAGTATGGTCCGTGCAGTAATCACCATATACCTGTAGGGGAAAATATCCCTTTGTTGGTAAATTTCTGTAGCATATAGAGAATCGTTCTTCAAATTGAATCTTCCTCCATGAACTTTGGCTCCAATAATCTTGTTTGAAACACAAAAAAAGGTGAGAAAACTCCAGAAAGAGAAAAAACAATTCACAAAAAGTGAGACAAAACCCACAAAAGTGGGAGTAAATCAACGAAACTAAAACCAAAAATAAAAACAAGCTAGTTGAAAGAAATTTTGGTGGGGGCTCACCGCCAGAAGAAAGTCGACGGCAACCCCAAATTGTAGTTCTAGGATTTCTCTCTAAGAGAAAGAGAGAAAGGAGAAAACCCTAGAAAATGATTAATACTATGTTCAGCACTCTTTTCAAGTTCTATTTCCAGAGTAATAAGTTGAAACCAACATGGTAGAGCATGCTAAATAGTATCTTAAGTTTCATAAAATGTACCAAAAATTAGAATGCACTTATAATTTTTTTATAAAGGATGAGAACTGATACATAGATGCAAATGCAAGGCAACCCCACAATGGTTTTGCTTTTGCTTTGTTTTTTCTTTTGTCTTTGTACAAGTAACATACTCCACTGGCTTGAATGCCCCCTAGAAGTTTCTGCTGGAGTCAGATTCAATCCTTGCCCTATGCAGTCTGCTTCCTAAGTCACCAGGTCCAGTGCACCAAGTTAAAACATTTTTTTAAAAACTTCTAGTAATTCATGATAAAAAAAAACTTCTAATAATTGGCTTCTCTTTATATACACAGAAGAAAAGAGTAAGGTCAATTGTCTCCTTATGTACAAATATTTTGGTTTCCGGTATAAAATGCTACTCAACTACCAAGTCTTGGTTAGGTTAAGGCTTGAGTTGATCGATTCTAAGGCAACACGAGAATTAAAGTTAGGGGCCAAGCCGTAAGTGCTGCGTGCCTGCGATGCCTTCCAAAATTAATGAATAGCCAGTTAATGGGTATATATATATATATATATTAGAATTGAGTTTGTCATCACAAATTTGTTCTCTTAGTGATAGGTAGTAAGTGTCATGCCTTCAAGACACATTATGGGTGGTAAAAAATTAGGTTTGAAAATTTAATGGACCTAGAATATTAATTGCGAGCTAATTAATTTTGGGTGGGTTTGACATGCGAACTCCTGCCAATCTAATAAATACCAAAGCATTGATAGCATCGGCCAATTTATATGCCAATTTTCGTGGGAAGAACAAGAAAATTTTGGATAGGGGGATTAAGTAGTTAGAATGAGTCATACTCATCATTTGGAATGACTAAAACCAAGTGCATATTATACCCCCTAAAAATCAAGAGTCTTCCCCGCAAATATATGATGTATGGGTCAAATCAGAAAAAGGCATTGATGTAATTTTTTTTATCAAAAATAGAAATACTAGTATAACGTAGGTTTGTTGCAAATTGCCAAATTTTATGCACAACAGAATAATTACGCCTCTCTCATCGGCAGCCTCCACCTACCCTCTCATCAGCCTCCACCTACCCCACTGCCGACACATAAACAAGGGCTAAATGCTTTTTAACCACCGCCCTACTTTCGTTTAGAGAGAAAAAAAAAGCAGCACCTCACTTGGAAAAACCGATGCTTAGGTCAACGGAAACAGTAACGCCACTTGTCACCCGTCTGGTACCTCCGACAAAAAATAATTGGAAAAATTTTCGCTAACGGAAAGAGGGACTTAACTTGACATCCGTCAAAATTCAAGGATTTTATTAACCATAGGTTATTTTACTTACAATAACATGCCTTTTAACTAGGGTTGGTATTTTGCATATTTTTTTCTTTCTGCCTTTTGTCTTTGTAAAAAACAGCATGCCCCACTTTGATGCGAATTCTCCCAGAAATTTGTCGTAGTCAGTCAATTCAATGCCAGCACCGTGCAGTCTATTTCCAGACGCACCAGTTTCAATGCACCAATCATTTTTTCTTTTTTGGAAAAAAATTCTATTGCTAATGCTATGTTATGTATGTGTAAGAAAATCTTTAAAATTAAAAATGGCGAAAAGGAGTGATGTTTTGAGTAATGCCTGTACTGTATGGACGATTATGATAAATAGGTTCCAAGAGATTTATAGTGATAAACAGTGAGCTTGTTTTTCGACCAAAAAAAAAAAACAGTGAGCTTGTTTACAGAATAATTTTGTAACTGATTATTCTTTCATTTGAAATATCAATACTTTAACTTTAAATTTGAAATAGATACATAAATTATTATTTTATTCTGTAAAGAAATGAGTGATGAGAATATTTAATTATATATCATAACCAAAAAAATTATACAAATTTTTCAAAGGATATATTTAAAAATACCTAGAAATTGTTAGCACTAAATATAACAGTCTTGTAAAATAAGAACTAAAATTAACATTGAAATTTGTGTAATCCACGCAAATAGAATTATACCATGCTAGACTTACAATAAAGGTTTGTACAAGGTGGGAATATGTAAAATGTCAAAATTCCTAGTTATCCAACTTTATATATATATAAGATATATATAAGAATAGATTATGGAATTATGAAATACAAAAAGCAAATCTCTGGATACATACAAGATAGAAATATAAATTTAAGATTTAACCTTGAGTGGGTTATCTAATGCATACTGTCTAACATATTTTTAAATCCAAATCTTATGGAATCATTGCCTCTTTAGTAGCCAATACTACTTACTACGTGAATGTTTTGGTAAGAAGTTTGTTAGCCAAAAAAGATAAAACTAAGTGCCTGGAGGGCACACAAAAACCACGTTGTAGATTGAGTACTCCAAGGTGTGTCACAAAAAAAAAAAAAAATTAAAAGCATTTCTCAATTTGACATCTTAAGCATCCAACTCTAAAAACTTTTATTGCTCAAAGAAAAAAAAAACCCTAAAAACTTTTATAGTTTTTCTTTTTTTTTTTTATATATACAGTATAGGATAGGGTGCCCGGCGCTACTTCGGGAATCTTGTCTAGTTTATACCAGTGCTATAATTTTTTTTTATTTTGTGTTAAAAACGTAAAATGTTCGTCTCATAAAAAAAACAAAAAAATGTCAAATGTTCATGCTGTATCATAGAATAATGGCTTTGTGCCACTTTAACCTAGGTTTTGTCCGGGGAAATAAAATCACTTTAAACTTTAATGGTTTGAATGATATGTCAGAATTGCTTTTATCACCACTAATCAATGGAAATATGATGTCTTGTTTGGATATTGAAAAGTTAAAAAATAGTGAGAAATATATATAGTATTTTGTTCGGTTACAATGAATATAGTACTTTAATGGGGATTGAGATCCTCTCCTGTAAAGTTATGTCCTGTTCGTTGAATCGTGGCCATAATTTTCAAAATCATTGGTGAGAATTTATTTTTACCTTATTTAATTTTTTTAGTTTTTCTTACCTTACATATTTTAGGACCATTGATTAAACAAATCAACGGTATTTATTTAACAGGATCTCTCCTGTTGAATACTGTACAGGAGAGAATCCAAATCCAATCTTATAGATGTACATTTACTTTAAAAAAATATTATAAATATAAAATTTATATAATTACTAGACCAAGAGCTATACTAGACCAAGAGCAAGGTCTATACTAGACCAAGAGCTATGTTTGAGAAATAAGAGGAGATTGGTTTAAGCTGGGGTAGATTTTAGATGATTAAACTCTACTTGTAGAATCCCTGTAAATAACAATCCTTAGGATTGAGATATTTAGTTACTCAATTATACAAACTTGCTTAACCAACCTTATTCTTTAGCGGGTAATAAACATTATCTTACAACACTTTTAATATAAGAGATGTAATGTAACTATGGAGGACTGACGCAGTCGACTCACTAGGTCATGTTTTTTTTCCGATTAATTCAAATTTGAGTTCTACCGGGAGATTACCAAAAAAATTCTGACAAAATATCTAATTAAATTACGAATACCTAGGTTTGACCGACTTGACTGATCCGAGTCTTTTTTTTTTTAAATAATGACTGATCCGAGTCTTTTTTTTTTTTTTAAATAATGACTGATCCGAGTCTTTTTAAAACGATCCGAGTCTTGAAAACAGTACACCAAACAAGAGAAAATGTAAATGAAATAATATTTATAGGTGCATTCTTTGGATTGTAAATTCCATAATCTATTACTTTAATTGCCACACTAACCCATGCCATGCCAAAGAGTGGACCAAAAAGTATTGGTTGGTCCTATTGGAATTTGAACACCATAAAAAAATCATAACGCATTAATTTTGGTTTAACAAATAATTCGGTTATAATTTCTCTTTTAATATACGGCATCCCTATTAACTTTTCTAGATAAGGAAAATTAAAATAGTGCACTCATATTCTAGACGTTTAATATTTAATATTTTCAAGCATAGATATCGTTTGAGTGAAAAATTTACGCTCATAGTAATTAATTCAATTATTTGTTCATATCCGTCATTAATAACTCTATAATATCTCTAACTATAAGCGTCTCTCACCACAAAGTTAATCCTTCCGAAATCTACGTTACAATTTGACATCAACAAGCCAATGAGAAAAAAAAAGTGGTAAATCTGGGTTGTTTTAGTTTGATTGTCATTACTTTGTTTTTTTTTTAATATAAAAACTCAATAAGAAAACTTGAATTACCAAATTTGATAAAAAATCGGAGAACAGAATCTGTAAAAAATTGCTAAAAATGAGGGGTGGACGTTGCCATAAATTTCACGTTACTATATTAGAACACGATAATTACGCCACACACCTACTACTAGAGCCAACCCATGCTCACCTGTTAATCACGCAGGGAATTTATGGAATTCAGCAAGAAATTATAAAATAAATTAACCAATGAATTGGAGCCACGTGGTTGTTGAAAATCAACCAAGCAGTGGCACTAATCACGCGTCTGTCTAGAGAAAAAGAAAGAGAAAAGAAGTGAAACTCTCTAACCCTAAACAGAAAAACAAAACAAAACTGACCATATTCTCTGCATCTCTCTCATGCTATCTTTTACACGCCCTTGTCCTCTCCGTCCAATCTCGGGTGGTCATCGCCATGTCTCCTTCATGGCTAAATGGTCCGAGAAATACCCTTATAACAGGGAGGAGTCGATCTCAGACCTAGACTTAAGAGCTAGAAGAATGTTTGTATGGTTTTAACTCTATGGATTCGTTCCTATGAGGAGGTTTTATGTGTTTTCTTGGTGGTTCGGTGGAGAGAAAGTCTAAACGCTGTTCTCTTGATTGTTAAGGCTTTGATCCCTTTTTTTTTTCTAGGCTATTCCTTCTCTTCTGTTTGTTGTTTGCCTCCTTTGTTTTCTCTTTGTTGTTTGGTAGTGTGAGAAAGTGTAACGCTGTTCTCCATCCCTTCATCTTAATGTTCTCTTCGATCTTTACTATATCAAACGTCTCTATGTGATGATCCCTCCAACCTTACACCCGAACCTTCGATCTGTTGGTGTTTTATTTTTTTCATCGTGTTAACTGGTTGCACTCGGTTCTTTTTGTTTTTTTTTCCTTACTTTGGCCGACCTTCGATCTGTTGCTGCTTTATTTTTTATTTTTTTTATCGTGTTAACTGGTTGTAAGGTTCTCCTTGATTGTTGTTTCCCTCACACTCACCGTCTCTTCTCCATCTCCCCCGTTAACATCTTCATTTGATTCCAACCTTGGATCTTTTTCCTTATTCCTGATATGTACCAGGTAGTGACGGTGATTTCTTTGTTTACTCTTTGTTTAATTTTGGTGGTCGTTTTTTCTGCTCTTCTTCCTCATCCTATTTTTTTTAGTTTTGATTCATTCTTTTCCTAATCCGCATCGCCATATTGGCATTAGCTTTTGAGGGAGTCATTCTGAGAAGGTAGATGGGGAGGGGGAGTGATTCTGAGATGGTTTTTTTTTTATATAAACGATTGAGATTTATTGAAAAAGATAGCAATGTACAAAGAGGAAGCAGAATATACAAGTCAAACCTCAGGGAAGGAGTACATCAGAGAAGAAGAGCAAGAAAGAGAGATACAGGCTAGGTAAAGAGCAGACAGCATTTAGGACCTTTCCAATTAAGAGATTCCGCATTGGTAAGAAGATTTGTGAGATGAAAAGGGAAGGATGGTTGTGCAGCACGAATCCAAGACATGGCTCGCAGGAGAATGATATCAAAAAGACGGTCCCAGATGATTGCTTTGCCATTGAAGATTAAGTTGTTTCGGGCCTGCCAAATTGACCAAATGGTGGCAAGGAGGATTGCTAACCAGGAAGAGGAAGCTGATCTTTTCCCTGCTAAGTGGAACCATTGCGCAAAAAGAGATGGAAAATCGCTAGGTGCGCACCACTCCACGCCCCATCACCTGGAAAAAGAGATATTCGCAAGAGATGGTTGATGGTAGGTCTTTCAAAAGAAAGCGATGCAGTCTGTGTTTTTCCTGTCAGGAATCATTCTTCCATCAGTTTCTATTGATCTGGTCTATGTAAGTATCTCTACTGTTGGACACTCAGAACCCTATACTTCATGCGTTGGTTAGCTGAAACATACATTTAAATCAAGTTAGATGGTGTTTTCTTTTTTCTTCTCCATACGGCAGATTTTCATTGAGGAAAACCAGCCCGAGAGATGATTATGGAAATTGGCCGTGGACTATCAAAGAGAAAGCCTCTTTCAAAGGCGATTCTATAAATATAAGGCAGATAGAGTGCATAAGAATTAAAAGGATGTTACCAAAAAAATCATCTTATGTTGGCTCTTCTCCGATCTGGAATGCTGGAATTTAAACATACAAGCCCGGATGATGCGTCTGATTCTGGTGAAGCTACAAGCCTTTTTATAGATAGGGTAAGGCCTCCAACCAAGTCTAAGTGCTCCTCTATGTTCCTATTCTCTTTCCCGGACGAGCCTCAGAGTGAGCGTGAGGGCTTAGTCCAGATTCTGCAGTGGTTTTGCTTTGCCAACTTGATTCTATTCCAATCTTGTCCCCGTTTAATTTGTCTGGTCTTACCATTTTGTTGTTGCAGTTCCGTTTTAAATGTTAAGAAAATCTCTTAGGTGCATGGTCTACCATAGTCATGTAACTTCATCGAACCTCTCATCTTAGATCTAAACCTTGAACATATTGTTGTCCCTTCTTTTTCCTTCCTGTTGTCTATCTTGCTTCTACTCTCCTCCATTTTTTCTTCCTCCATTTTTTTCCGTCAATGTAATTTTTTTTGTCTTAGTAAAGAAAATGAACATATGACTACACTTGACTTCTGTTTATCAGTAATAAGTCATACTATTCTTGCAGAAACAACGATCCATTATGGTCCTTATCCTTCCCGCAGCCCGGAGAATCAGGCATATGAATCCCTCCCTTCTGAGTTTAAGGGGAGCAAATGACTTTTTTTTTTCCATAAATTGCAGTTTCTTTTTGACTTCTATTCGTCACTAATGATGTATTTCTCATGAATCATACTATTATTGCAGACACAACCTTTCCATTTGGGAACTCAGCTTGTATGGTAGCTTTGGAGAATCAGCCATATGAGTCCATCCATTGCGGCAAAAGTTCGCCACAACCCCGGTATGCTGATGGATTGCCTTTTTTTTATTCTTCATTTTTATTTTTTTAAAATTTATTTTTTAAAAAATTATAAATTTAGTTACACACCATTCTATAGACAACAAACGCATTTAATTTTTTTTTAATTTCGTATTTCATAGTATTTAGTTGTACAAAAAACATCCATCTAGCTAATTGACTACTCACTTATTAGTTTTGTCGTACTTTGTAAATTTTTCTAGTTAGTATTGCAATTTGCGGTTAAAGGGAAGAGATACAGAAGCATTAAAAACTTGCCCCCTTAAACTGACATGTTCATAGTGATTATCGCATCACCAGGTGAAATGCGCATTCGAATCTTAAAAAAAATTTCTACTTTGATCGTTGGTGGTGATACTTTTTTCTCAAGTAATTATTTCTCGCTCTAACTTACTATGTTTACATTATAGCATGTTAATTAATTCTTTTTTTAAGCTGGTAGTTATAGAATTTTAAGTTAACCTAGTTAAAAAATTTATTTAGGTTATCTAAATTATTCTTATAAAAGGTAAAAAAAGTTAAAAAGAACATAAATTTATAATTTGTTTTAAATTAATCTAGATTAAGTTTGTTTAAGTTATCTAAATTATCTTTATTTAATTTGAAATAATTGGGCTTTTTTCTTTTTTGATCAAATAGAGAACTGGGCTAGGGAATTTTATCCAGTTGGGCTACTCTTGACCCAGCTACTCTTTATCCAATTGAAGTTATTTTTTTTTAAAAAAGCAAATAAGAATTCTACTCAACAAAAATTATTTTATTTATAAAAAAAGATAAAATTTACTTTTTTCACATAAAAGGAAAAAAAAGAATCCTAGTCAACTAAAAAAATATTTTTTTACAAAAGAAAAGGTAAAAAAATTCTACTCAACAAAAAAAATTTGTTTTTTTTTTTCAAAAAAGGCAAAAAAATTCTACTCAACATCCAATCATAAGTATAAAATTATGATGGTGATGGTCGGTGTGTTATTTGCTAATTTGTGGTGAGAAGAAAGGACAAAAAAGTAAAAAGAATTATTTTTTTGTTATTATTTTTTTTAGAAAAAATAGAAAAAATGTCATAAAAGGAAAAGGAACTTGGCCATCTGATGGTTATCATTTTATTGTCCTCTTTTCTTCTTCTTTTGTTATTTTATTTTTTCAAGAAAAATAAAATATTTGTTGGATAAAAAATAAAACAAGGGTTCCACGTGTTCCATTAATAATAATGGTAATTTTTAGGAAAAAAATTATTTATATAACAAGAAAAAAAACAAACATAAGAAGGGATTTTTGGGAGCGATGAAGTATCGAAAAAAATTCATCTTTGCTTTTTTTCTTTCTTCTTCTTCCTACAAATTAACACATATCACACCTCCACCACCTCCACCGCCCTAAGCATAGCATCTGCTTCTACCTCCCCTCTCTCTTTAAAACATCTATGGCCCCACTGATTCATAACAAATATCACGATAAAGGATCAATCTCTATAGAAGAAAGCAAACACAATAGATAGATACCCTCGAGTGGTTCTCAGCTTTGCTACCAAATTCTGGATGAAAGACTAGACAATAACCACCACCATCGCCACCACTATCACCATAACCACAACACCCCAACCTCCTCACTCCTCCCCTGCAATTGCAACCACTAGCAAAATCCAAACCCAAAAACTAAGTCCAAAATCTAAAATTCAAAAACCAAAATCAAAACCTAATTTGGCCGGGAGGGGTTTTGGGTGCGGCGGATGCAGTGAGATTAGAGGAGGGGGAGGAGGTGGGGGAGGAAGAAGGGGGGGCGAAGGGGGGACCGTGAGGGAAGGAGCGAGAGGCGATGGAGTGTCGGTGGATGGAGGTATGGGCGGCGAAGAGGAGGAACGAAAAGAGGAAGGAAGAAAAAAGAAGATGAAGAAAAAGATAAAAAAAGGAGGAAAAAAGAAAATTCAAGTGAAGACGAAAAAAAAGAAAAAAAGGAGAAGAAAGAAATAGGAAACAAATCAACGGTTCTGAATAATCCACGTGTCCAAAATCCGCAAGCTCCGTTAACAGAGTCGGAATCGGTCCAACCGTAGGTGCTTAACCCGACCACATTAAAGTTCAAGGGGTAAAATTTTGGTTTTTTTTTCAGGGGGTCATTTAAGTTTGACCAAAAGATTAGGGAGTTAAATTGTATTGAACCCTCTAGGGTTTTATACTTTTATTCCATATATAATCTCAGACCTGTGTCTACAGTGCAGATCTGAGATCGGTAGTTTCTTTTTTTCAGTGTCTACAGTGCAGATCTGAGATCGGTGTTGAGATCGGTACACGGCGACCTCTCTGGAAAAATATGGCTCCCAAGATGGTTATCAAAACTCTCGAGCGCGGTACTGCTGCTAAAGTCACCTGCTCTCTGTGCAAGCAGGAGAATTTTACCCAGGCTTCACTTGGCCAGCACAAGGTTGATGCTCATCAGAGTGGCAATGGGCTGCTTGTGCGCCTGGAGGAGCTAAGGGTCGCACAACAGAACGAAATTGCCACGAACGTCCCTCCTCTCTCAAAAAATCAGAAGAAGCGATTGGAAAAAAAGGCCATGAAGAAAGCAGCTGAAGAGAGGAAGGAGCGAAGGAGGCTGCAGAAATTGGGCCTTGACACTGGTAAGTATTTTTAGAGATTTCTTGGCATTTTAAGTTTCTATGCCCTTTTGGATATGAATTGTAGATAAGAAAACCAGCATTGGGGCCTGTAAAATTGTTTTAAGTTTTGTCGCCATGTAGAAGCTGTAAGATAAATAAGGGCTCCCATGATTTGAACCCATTCAAGGATTAATGGTTTGTGTTTCTTTTGTTACCAATTGTAAATTTGAACAGCGCTGATCCCTGTGTTGTTCTTGTGTTGTTCATGCGTTTTAGGCACATTTCACACCTTTTTTGGAAGTACTTTTTTTCCCTCTTAAGTTCTACCTATCCTCACTGTGTGAGCACATTTTGAAATAATTACTGCATATGGCAAATTCCGTGTATTTGTAATGCGGTTAGGCAAATTTGCATGAGGAGAAAGAGTTAACTAGGGTAACTGGCAACAAGCCCTTGCTCTTGATATGAACACTGTGTGAAAAAAAGCTGGATTATTGGGATGAATCTATAATAATCATCCTCAAAACCATGAATGACTGAGTTGATATCCTGGTGAGGATTATAAGCGAATGCAACTTAAACTATTACTAAATAGAAGCAATGGAAGAGTTTAAAATCCAATAGAACTCGAATTCTTTGTGACAGACCTGCATCCATTCTTATACTTTAACAATAGAAAATTGTCAGTCATACAATACATATTACGTCATGATTTGGAAAACTGTAGATGATTAGTTAGCTATTACAGGTTGTGATAAGATTAGGTGTGGTTAACTTTTCTACTCTGCTAGCTTCTCTCTTGCTGCAGTTTTTTTCTCTTATTGCAACAACTGCAGTTTTTTTCTCTTATTGCAACAACACAAAGTACCAGTACCAGTTCTGAAAACTTTAAAAAGAGGAAATCCATGAATATGAAATCCATCAACCACCAATTCAACTTCCGAGCCATCTTCAACATGATTACCACTATCAAACAACTGGAAAAAATTTAAGCAAGATTTGCATGAGGAGAAAGAGTTAACTAGGGTAACTGGCAACAAGCCCTTGCTCTTGATATGAACACTGTGTGAAAAAAAGCTGGATTATTGGGATGAATCTATAATAATCATCCTCAAAACCATGAATGACTGAGTTGATATCCTGGTGAGGATTATAAGCGAATGCAACTTAAACTATTACTAAATAGAAGCAATGGAAGAGTTTAAAATCCAATAGAACTCGAATTCTTTGTGACAGACCTGCATCCATTCTTATACTTTAACATCCCAAGAAAAATTGCTTATACTTTTTCTTACACCAATTGCAGTGGTTGATTTCGAGATTATAGGAAACATGCAATATCAAAGACTCTTGCTATTTCAACAAATTGCTCTCATTTGGAATACATAAGGATTGAAATGAAAGCGGATGTATATGCACTGAAAGCCTGTCCTTTGCAGTCCTAACGATGCCTAAGGGCTTACCTCGAATATAAGCTCCCGAATGACCAAATCTGGGTGCAAGTCTTTCAGTTCCGAGGGTTTGATAGTTATACTGTATAAAGATCCAGGCCAAACTGAAAAATAGAAACAATAAACAACTCTACGGCAGTTAAGAAACACAAAGCCATCTTTGACAACCACAACATTGTTCGAGAATAGACGCGTTATCCCTTTACCTTCACATGTAATGGGAACAGAAGCCTCCACCTCATCTACTAGACGTATTAGTAAAGTGGCCTCATAGTTTGGGCGTATTACATCCAACCCATTACTTTCATCCATTATTCCCTGCAGAATTAGCAACGGAAGGTTTTATTTGCAATGAAAAACACAATTGGTGAGGTAGTAACCAGGCCTAGCTTGAAGAAAATAGTAAACGAGCAAAGAGTAATGAGTCAACAAATTTCTAGCACACAAAAACTAGAATTACAACCTTCAAAACCGGTCAAGACATTTTGTCCTTGTCAGAAACCCAAAACCAGTCAACAACAACAACAACAAAACGACTTTGTTTATGCATGTATGGGCTCAATGCATTTTTTTCTCTAGAAAAACAATTTTCAATATTTGATACCTCTTGCCATTTGAAATCTTAATTAGTACTCTACCATACTAACATTTGATAATGATCCAAGGTGCAAGTTTCTTACTCGACAAGAGACATTCCAGTAAGAGGCCTATCATAAAGTAGACTAAAAAATTAAGCAATAGACAACATTTAGCAAAAAGCATATAATGCATACGAAAAGGATACAATTATGCAAGCATGGAGATGGCAAGTCTTACCTTAATCTGAAGAGTTAATTTGTCAGCAGAAAGACGTGCATCCACTTTGTCAATTTGTGTAATCACACCAATATCAGCAGTTAGTTTAACAGAGACTTCCGGAACAGATTGAATTGGAATCTGTTTGTCGTAGAAGTCAAAAAGTGCAATATACAATGTAGGAAAAGCACAACCTAACCTGTCCAGTAGGATGGTGACAAAATCTATAAATATGATGCTTTAACTGTTGAAAAACAGAAACAAAAAAGAGGAATTAATTCTGTTTGGCTTTTCTAGACAAACTCAAGCATTGCTCAAACTTGGAATGACTTAGCAAATCACTATAGCAACCATTTAAAAGTTTTCTTACCTAACACTATAGGGTTGAGACTGTTTGTTGCTTAAAAGCTTCCACTTTCCAGCATCTAATGATGTTGTAACCACAACTTTTTTCTCACAGCTCTTATAATTTTGATCGTTCTGAAAAAACAATTTTAGATGGTCAGATTACAGGAGAAATATCTGTAAAGAACAGCGTACCAAATCATATTAGTCCAAAGATCACTAGTTGTGAAAGAATTCCAGTTCTGGGGTGTCACTCACAATAGACAATAGAAACGTATAAACACCAGTTTGCTGGAATAAAGTTTACGACTTTCCACCCCTTGAGAAAATGTAGAAACCATTTACTCCTTCACAAGATGAAGGAGATGCACGTGCAGAATAAATTTGGGCCGCAGTCTTGCCATCATCTGCTTCCCTTCGGAATGTAATTACAGTTGACATGTCTGAATCATTTTTCACAATATATTTTTGGTCCAGTTTCCCCAAAGTACTAGAAGAAACATAACTGGAGGTCCGAACAACTGCCACAATGTTCATAGGAACTTCTCCAGCAGTAACTGAGGCACAATCAGGGAATTCCTGAAACAGAAAGCCAAAAATAATGATAAAGTCACAATGGTCTGCCTAACAAACACAAGAATGATTTCAATGCTCCTGGCATGGTGCAAAGAAAGCTTTGTTATATAGTTCAATTGCAGTTTCCATTGTGATCTATTGACCTGGGGAAATAGACAATGCAAGAAAGAGCTAAAGTTCTCTTTGGAAAACTTAAAGATAAAGAAACTATGTCGTCCACCCTATTTTTTTTCTAATAAGACTTTGTCATCCATACTAGGCTGCAAAACAGGCCAGGTAAGCAGTCCTCCCTTTGAATATCCTTACCCCATTAACCTCCATCTGTTGACAATGTTCTGCGGAAAGCAATTCAATCATGGTTAGAGCTTTCTCCTTATGTGATTCCAACAGGAAGATTGTATACTGTTGAGGAAAATCTTGCACAAGTAATTATTCAATTTCTTTTATATCGTAGAATTAGTAACTCACAGTGCTAGGGCACACCCTTGATTTTGGGGGACCTATTTTGATGGCACAACAAGGTTAATGTTATTTCTGGACATACTTGATTACACCAGACGTGATGATATTTAGAGAAAGTTTCACTTCTTGATACCATGTGGCTGGATAAATTACCATACAGATATCAACCGTACAAGTAAATTCAATATTAAAACAGCCAAAAAATTTATGACTTACCCACTTGCAAGCAATTTTTCAGAACATGATAATGCAGGATAAGGCCCTGGACCATACTACGAAAGCAATTTCAGAATGAGAAAGAGCGAAAGGTAACAGTTCAGTTTTTTTTGCTTTCCTCTTGCATACATATAATCACAAAATTTGTTAATTGCAAGCAGACCTGAATATACGGGAAATAGATGTCCTTCAGCTTGCACTGGAGTTGATATATGTCCAAGTCTTTTGTTTTAAGAGCTAATATCTCGACCTGTCAAAAGTTTGCACGATTAAACAATGTAAAAAAAAAACAATGATAAACCATCAAAACAGCACAAGCACAAACTCAACACCTAACTACCCAATCTCTTGTGATGTTTAAGCAACATTCTGCACATGAAAGTAATTTAGAATAATAGGAAAAAGCTCCCAATAGGAAATATCTAACATGAATGACCTGTCGAAAGGCTGACAATGATGTCTCCTTAATACATTTACCGCTGTTGAATATGCATAGCTTCTTGTAGTTTCAGATTTATCATGATGGTTGTGCTATATATCGTTGATAGCTGGGTTACCTGAGAGTTAAATACAAATTTGCCAGTTAGTATATATAGCAAGCATACAAACAATTTCTGTGAATTATTTACCATTGTTAACAAAAATCCATGATTCATTAACAAAGTCCTCAAGGCTAACACTAAACTATTCAAAAAATAAACGCTTCATTAACAATGGCTGCAAGGAGTTAAAGAACTTGAGAACTGCTCCAGAGCCCTTCTCGAAGAAAATAGATATTAACACTTCATCAAAAAGGTGTCCCGGAGCAATTAAAGCGAGAAGGCAAAGCAGTTTGCATAACTTGTACTGCAGTCCAACGTGGGCGGAAGTCAGCTGACTTCAACATCGCAGGTTGAGGCAACGAGGGTGATGTTTTGCATTGCCAACTGCTGAGCATCTGGCCTATCCAGAAAGTACTCCTTGAACATCAGTTTCAGGGACAAAAGGGAATCTCTAGTAAGCTGTAAATTGAGGTAACCACTGTGCGAGCTTAGCAATTGTTTCTCAACCGAGAAAAGCTCCAAGATTTCTGCTTTTTCTGCTAGAGACTGGGGATAGAACAGGTGAATGCAATCTCCATCAAAGTCAGCATTCAAAGGTCCACATATGAGAGGATTAATCTTCGCAGTATGATCATCATGCATATACACGGAAAGAGCTTGCAAAGAATGTTTGTGGGTTGTCGGTGGCCTATTAATGAAGACAATATCACCATCCATGATCCGCCTATGTACAACTTGGCCAGGTCAAAATAATGTGCGCCCCTTTGAATTCCCTCAGGGAATAGGTAGAATATCCATCTCGATATGCCAAGCACAATTTGTTGTCCACAAGCTTTTGCAGGTACTCCTTAATGTGGTCAGTTACCCTCTCTTCAAATGTGATCCTCTGAACAATCTCATAAAGGATCCCTATTTCATTCACCTGCTTATAAGAATCACCCGTGATGACACTACGAGAAGCAAATCCACAACCCTTCCTAATGAACAAAGTTTTCATCATCTCAAGCCACACATTCTTTGAGGATTCAGTGACTTGCTTGCTTACACCGTATCTAGGCTCCACATCATGGGCAGCTGTTGTGGTACCCCTAGCTTGAAGATACCTATCAACTGCCACTTGCAAATCATTCGCTTCAGCTTCATGAGATTAGAAATTCGGTGCACCAGAGTGTGAACATTTGATGATATCGACTTGCCTAAGAACTTCCTTGAGCATGGATAACGAAGGATCCTGCAATATAACATGATTGTCGTTAGGTATCAAATGGACAAAAACAAGGCAAGAAAAACAGCAGCAAGATTGTTTAAGGAAAAATAAAAACTGATCAGTTTCTCATTTTCTTACCGAGGACATGATGCTAACACCATCTGAAATATCCGGCACAGACAAACAGTTCGGAGGAACAGGTATATATTGAAGGATTAACTCCTCTTGAGGGAAATAACCTTTCTCGGCAAGCTTTTTCCTGCTATCCGCGGTATTCTCTTCAAAATTTGCAAGACCTGTTGGGTGTCCATTTCAATCCCATGGAGGAGAGGCAGAGAGGAAGAAAAACCATAAGTAATTCATGTTTCCGACCAATGCAACAAGTACAGATGCAATGGTCACAAGCAAGATAACGAAGAAATATATGTGAGATCTTCAGAGACAAGTTATTTCAGAAAGCCTTTTGAGGATAGCAATTAAGATACACAGGTGAGCTTGTTCCAGACTGGGACCAAGAAATTGGCCATGTACTGATACTTGAAGTAATACATTACTAGCCTAAGCTAAGGCAATGATTATACACATGCATGTGCATATAAGGTCGCATCAACACCAGCATGCATAAAGACACAAACAGACCCGTAGACACGCAGAAGATCATCCACCCAATTACACTGCACATGTCTGCTCAAAAAGAAGCATACAGCACTCCTGCACACAGACACTGCAGCAAGCCAACAGTAAGCCAGTCAGCTGGAGGCATTTTTCATGTATGATCACACTTGAGAAGTGACAAATAACGAGCAAAAAATGAATGGGATCAGAAAAATGAAAAAATTAAAGATCTTGTTCACTGATGCCAACAAACACACACAATGCTCTGACAGTAAACAGAACTATAGACATATCAAGGGCTTCAACTTTATATTTTCTTTCTTATAACTTTTACGTAGAAAACTTGGAAGTCAAAATAGGGAAAATTAATGTAAACCAGGTTCAAGAGAGCCAAATCTCAAACGGAAGCAATGCACGTGCATGGCTGTCACCATAGCGAAAATCATAGCTTTCCAAGAAATTCCATGCACCATCTTGCAGTCTTGATTTAGACGGTAGCTTCAATTGCAAGAAAGAAGCACCATCTGTTTTTTTTGATGTTTTGAACAGAAACTTGTGAACACTCCTACAAAAATAGAAAATAAATTAAGGAAAATTTTATCTGTGCAATAAGCAGTTCTGTAAGTATTGGATAACAGCCTTGGATAAAACTTTCAAGACAAATAGAATCCTAAATTCAACAGCAACTGTTCAAGTCAATGCAAGGTAAGGAAGGAGAAAAAGCGCACAACGTTTCTTCAGAAGCCATCAAATTTCATAACTAAAGTCACTTGCACCAATGGGCTTGTAGCTCATTGGCACTCTTGTGTCAAAAGCATAAGAGGGGTGAGGTCTCGGGTTCGAGTCTCACTCTCCTCGACTAGTATAAAAAAAAAAAAACTAAAGTCACTTGCCCTCTAACATATAGTAAGCAAACTAATTCAGGTGTTACACATGTGCACTATAACTAACATTTCAGACATACCTCACAGCATGAGAGCAACCGTTGAGCTACACCATTGCTTGTTAGTTGAATCTGTGCATGATAAACTTGGTTTTATCAAACAAATAAAAGAGCACAAACTTTCAAATAAATGAAACTAAATATCATTGCGGTGTGGCCACAGTGTGATCAAGTTGTAGCTCCAAGATGAAGAACATTATGAGGCCCTAAAATTTCAAGAAAAATTCACAATTGTCATCTTCTATCAATTTCATGAGCTTAGTTAGCTCCAGGGATGTTTCTAAACAGAAACTCTGATTAATGTATATATGTGACTTTCCCAATCCCTGCTTTGCTGTATCTAGATATATGACTTTGATAATGCTTTTCCCCACTTATCAACTTAATCAATATGAAGGAAAAAGAAACTATAAGATTTTAAGAAAAGGAAGAAACAAAGATCCAGTACCTTGGTCTTTTTCAGTTTTAAGCACTTCAAACATAACAACATCAGCATGCGTTTCAATTCAATGACATGGCTCGGATGATATATAGGGATAGGCAATTCTATGTAACCAAAGTGACCTGAAAATAGCAAACGACAAAGACATTGTGCATTATACTCCCCGGGGCCAAAAACAAGTTAGCATCCAGTTTGGTTCATTCTACAAACTATGTAAGCCAAAATATTACTTGATAATTTTATTTTTAAGAAACTCGGAAATGCCATGCGAAAGCAGTAAGTTGGAGTTGGAGTTGTATTCAATGGGCCACCGTAACATTTATGAAAAATGAAACCATGCGCTATGCGGGCCGATGGGGTTCCCCTGAGATGGAAATAACAATCATGGTAATTGCTTAGCACACCTCGCATTTTCCCAGTTCAGAAGTGCCGCAGGATTTACATTTCCCGAACTCCAGAGGCAATCAAAGGAATGGATTTGAAAGCTGACTAGAATGACTGATAGAACAGTAACTAACAGAAGCTGTACACTGTTACATAGCAGTAGCGGAAAACAAGAATCGCACTGACTGTAACAGCTAAAAAGGCAAAAGGTCCATAGGTGAAACACAAAAAAAAAAAAAAAATGCCCAACTATGTCTCTGTGTGTTTGGGTGTAAGAATGAATCAATCCTCAGGACAATAAGAACTTTAAAAGGAGTGGAATTCCTCTCACTATTTCTTTATGAGAAGGCAAGCCAAATGCGATTCCAACTATCTCCCCCTCTGAAATATTTGACTGGGAAGTTTCCTCCATTCTATAATGAGAACAGAAAAATCAGTTATGAATTATGATCTTACAAAAATTGCTTCAAGAAACAACAATATTATCCATCAAACTTGAGCATCCATTAAACACACCAGACATTATTTACAGAAAGAATAAGCTTGCACGAATTAAAAAAGAAAATGCAGACAGAGGCATTGGAGGAAACTCTGAACTGAACTCGTGAAACAAAAAGGGGGAATAAGAGAAACATTGCCAAAACAAAAGCTTAAAAAGCTGTGTGTGAAGAAGGGAAACATGACTAAAACCAAACCTTAAAAAGTGAGGCTGGGCTGTTTACCAGAGAATAGCAGAAAAAGAGTTTGATGTAGGAATGTTCAACAAGCAGAGCATCAGCACAAAAAGAATTCCTCCTGACACAACCCTTTCAATATTTGAAAGGAATTAAGATATATATATAGTTGAGTAAAGAACACAAAGTAGTACAAAAGAGGTCGAAGAAAAAATAGGTGAAAAAAATCTTGCTAAATAACAAACTACAAGAAAATTACTACATCGCTTGGAACAAAAAAGAAAACATTTGTTTTCTCCGGTTCCAATACCATTTCGTAAACTTATCCTCAAACTCAAAAACGAGGGAGGTAAAATGCCAATAATTTTTTAAAAGAAAGAAAGGAACGAACATAAGAAGATGAGAAAAAAGGACCAAACTTTACCTGAAAAACAGTGGGCCAGTGAGGCAGTGTAACCAAACTTTACCTGAAAAACAGTGGGCCAGTGAGGCAGTGTATCTGCGAAAATGAAGAAGATAAAAGTCAGAGCAGAAAACACAGGGAAAAAGCAACATGCATTGGTAGCAAGACCCAAATTAGAGTGGAGGTAGGTATAAGGAAAAAAGAAAGAAAAAAAACTAAAGAAGAGGATGGGAAGTAGGTGTCGGATTTTTGGTACAATGGTGTTTCAGGGCAGGAGAGGAGGAGCTTCTCGGCGAGGCGAGGAGGAGGGAGGAGGAGAAATGGGCGGCGGGGTTTTTGGTGGAGATGATTGATGGCCTTTTCGAGAGGGAGACGCAGCCTAATTTTTGTTAGCTGATACTGTTTTTTTTTTTTGAGAAAGAATAGTTTTTTTTTTTTTTTGATAAGGTTTGAGAAAGAATAGTTGAAATGTCATTATTCATAACTGATACTGTTAAGTTGGAAAGAATAGTTGCCCATGGACCGGCTTCATTACTTTTTATCCCCTATACTTTTGGTCAAAATACGATCACCCCCTGAATAAAAGAAAACCGGTTTTTGACGTTTTTGACCCCCTGAATTTTCAAAATCCGCATTTTACCTCATTTCCGTTAGTTAGTTTAAGTCCGTTTAATTGATTTAACGGAATGCATAAATAGGTGACATGTGGCAAGATCTGTAACAGCCCGGATAAAAAAAAGATTTTTATATTTTTACCGGACTGTAAAATGCTTGGTACAGTAATTTACCATGTAAAAATAATCTTGGAAAGTATTTTATGGTAAACCGAGCATCAGATTCTAATTCCGAGTCTCAAACCATACTTCGGATATTTTACGAAATTTTCCGGAGTGGGTAAACCGTGAAAAGACAATTATACCCCTAAGTTAGTATTACTACCAAGAAAAACTAGAAAGAGCATATAAGTCTTTTGCTATAATAATAATAATAATAATAATAATAATAATTAAAAAAAAAACTTTTGCTGACTTAGTTTCTTTCCAACTCCGCTGCTCATGCACCTCCATGATTACACTCAGTTGTGGAAATGTGGCCAACATCTTCATCACTTCTTCTTTTCCTCAGTTTTAACAACCTGTATTCTGCTTTCTTCTGGCCATAAAATCAAGTTTTCTGCCAAACCATACACACCTAGTATTCCCTGTAAACACACAGCTTCCACCGGTTTACTTCCCGTCCATTTCCAACAACATTGTCCTAACCACCCATTTCCTTTTTCCATTCACTGTTATTACTTACAAAAAAAAAACAAACAGACAACCCAACTGCAGCCCCTAAACGACGTCACACCACCACCACCACCATCTTCTTCTTCTTCTTCTTCCATTGCTCCACCGCCGAACCACCGACGAACCACCACCAGCAAGCCGACGCCGAAGCCAGCAACCCGTGACCACCTAGCATCCTCGCTGTCGCCGCTTCCAGTTGCAACAGTACTGCCGACCACCGCACCGCACCGGCGAGAGCACCACCAGTCTCCTCCTTACCGCGCCGCCTCACCCAGTCACTCCACCCAACGCCAGCGACATCGCGAGCCACCGAGCCGGAGTCGGGTAGTGAAGACGCGCCTCCTCGCTGCCGCTCTCGCCTGACTGTCGCTTTCCTTTGCTCGCACTGCCGCCCCGACAACACGCGTCGCCGCGCCGCTCACTTCCCTCGCCTCGCACCGCCGTCTACAGTCGACCGCTCGCAGCCCGTCTTCGCCCTCGCCCCGTCGAGCCACCGCCCAAGTCATCTTCAACTTGTGTGGTTGTAGCAGATTTTGATTCTGCCGAGACAAGGGGTGAGTGAAAATACTTGAGTTGGGCTGACTATTAAAAGGGAGTAGGTTTATAGTCTTAGGATGGGCTGAAACTTTTGGACTTGGGTATTAGGGTGGGCTAACTTTTTGCTTTCTTATTACATACAGATGATATTAACGAAATTTATAAGTAATAGAAAAGATTAAAAATTATACTTATATATATATATATATATATAACTTATAACATGAATATTCACCGAGTATGAATAATAATTATAATATAACGATACTATAAACGAATTATGGAAATAAGAAATTATACCTATATAACATTTTGTTGTGCATTTATTTGATTATATGTTAATACATCTAGGTGAAGAGGACGTGAACGAGGGCTTGGAACCCGTGGGAGAAGTTCACGAGGAATTTATCGGCCAAGGTGAGGATAAGCAAATATCTATATATTGCCCGTAGTACCAAGTTGCTGTTTGTTTATTATCTGTGTTATATGCTTGATTAATTCTTTGTGGCTGTGAATGGTTGTTGTGAGATGAATTTAATTGAAATTTGTTGCCGTTGATGTTGTTGAATTGATGCTACTGTTAATGCTATTGGTAATATTAGAAATGTGGTATTAGCAGGCTATTACCGTTGTTGATGGCTGAGAAAATTGTGAGAGTAGAGTACCGAGAGTACTAGTTGAATAAGCTTGTATTATCCAGATGAGCGGAGAGGCTGTGAGCCTGCTCGGGATAATGAGTGAATGGAGGATAATAGGAATTAAATAACTAGGAATAATAAAACTGGATACACTTAGACATCTAGTAAATCACAGTTAAATGATGGAATAGCCAGATGGTAGTCTTATTTTTTTTTTATGGTGCTGGGGGAGAGTGTGCTTGGGGTCTGCTCCCTGTCTGTACCAATTTTTATTTTAGGCGCTGGGGGAGAGTGTGCTTGGGGTCTGCTCCCTGTCTGTGCCAGTTTTACGTGGAGGTACCAGGGCAGGGTCCACGGGCTAGCTAGCTTGACTACCAGGCGACGGCCACCATTTAACACGTGATAGGGGCCCTGATAATAAAATTGGTATAGCGTGTCTAAGATCACAGAGGGTGTTATTTAGGGTTCGTGTGAACTATAATTTATTATTGTTGATGTGACTTGGATTATTTACGGTTGTTTGTATATGTATATCTGCTTATGGATTTTACCCGGTGAGCACTTCGGACTCACCCCTCGCCTGCGTGACCTGGTCGCGTAGTTTGATTTTGCGTAGCTCAGGTACGTTCGAGACAAGCTGTGGCGCATCCTCGGCCAGGCCCAGATCCATCCTGCGATGCATCGCTATCATATTGTTGCTTATTGTTGTATTATATTAAGACTTCCGCTGCTTGCATTTTACTACTCATTTCTGATGCTTGTTATAATAATGTCCGTGCCGGGACAAGTAATGTTGATGTATGATGTACTGTTATTGTATTATTGTTGTTGGTTGTGATATTTACCACTTTGGATACTGTGATAGTATGTAGTCCCACGTGTTTACTGTGTATAACGGTAAATACGGGTCGGGGCGTTTCAAGATCTTAGCCATCCGATAATGATGACAAAAAAATGTTTTTTTTTCCTAAAAAAAGGCATTTTACTTACCCATTTTTTTTTAAAAAAAAGGCAAATCAAAAAATTCTACCCAACAAAAAATTATTTTTTAACAAAAAAAGGTCAAATGGAATTCTACACAACAAAAAATTATTTTTTTTTACAAATAAATACGAAAAAAAATTACTTTTTTTATAAATAAATGCCAAAAAGATATTTTTTAAAACAAAAAAAGGTAAAAAAGAATTCCACTCAACAAAATATTATCTTTTTTACAGAAAAAGTAAAAAAATCTACCCAACAAAAAATTATTTTTTTAAAAAAAAGGTGAAAAAAATTCTACTTAATAAAAAATTATGTTTTTACAAAAAAATGCAAAAAAGAATTCTACTTAACAAAAAAAATATTTTTTTGGCAGAAAAGGTAAAAAATAATTTGCTCAACGAAAAATGCAAAAAAGAATTCTACTCAAAAATCTTTTTTTTTACAAAAAATTCTTATTTTTTTCTTTTATCCCCATCTTCTTCTCCCCTTCTTTCCTCTCTTTATCAAAAACTCATTGCCCAGGAAAACACACAACCGCCACCAACACCCCCCCCCAACCCCACCGCTCCTCCTCCCCTCCCACCACCATAACCACCCCGCTCCCTAGCCCTCGCCTCCCGCCACTTCTTCTTTCTCCGCCTCCACCCAAACCTCCCTCTACAAGTCCAAGCAGGACTCCACCTTCTACCTCCTTCCCTCGTTGTCGCCGTCGAGCCGTAGCTCTTCCTCGCCAAGGCTGCCCTCGCCTCCTCCCTCTGGGCTTTCCAGATGCCAGCGCCTCCATCCCCTACGGCTTCCCTCATCGATTCGCTCTTCCTCTCTCTCCAAGTGCTCTGGCCGTGCTACTCCTCCTTCTCGTCTAATTAATTAACCGAATTCGTTAATTGGAGTTGGATGTTATTGCTCTTGAGTTGCATTTGGGTGGTTGTTGTTTGGCATAAGGATATGGAAATGGTAATTATGGGTGTGGTGTTTGTGTGGTAATGGCGTGGGGAAGAGGCGGGAGAGGCGGCGAGGACAAGCTGGTCGGCGATTTGATGATTCAATTCTTGATCGGGTTCAATTTTGCAATGTTTGATTTATTTTTTATGTAATGCTGGTGGCCGGAATTGGTGGTGGCCATGGTGATGGAGGTTGGGCAAGGATCCATGGTTGGCCAATTTATGCTTTTGTGTTTATTACTTTTTATTACTTTTTCCAAATAAAAATTATAATTTTCAAAAATATGGGAAAATGGATATCCTTTTCGGAATTAATATTTTTTCTTTTGTTTTTTTTAAAATAAAAAATTATTGAATAATCGTGATTTAGCCACGTGTCCATCATCCACAACTTCTGTCATCTCTATTAACGGAAACGGAATCGGGTCAACCCGAGGGGGTAAAATGCGGATTTCAAAAATTCAGGGGGTTAAAAACCGGTTTTTTTCTTCAGGGGTGATCGTATTTTGACCAAAAGTACAGGGGATAAAAAGTAATGAAGCCCCTATGGACCCATGCAAATAAAATTTCCCACCAAGTGCTCACTTCCCATCAGCCCTTCTTAAAAGGGAAAATTTGGAGCTTTAGCCATGACTCTGGAGCTCAACCTTCTTAATGCTAAACCCAAAATTTGCAACTAGAATTTGATAATCACAAACAATACAACTAAGCAAACAGGGAAATTTTGTAATACCTAACCAAACATTTTGGTATCTAAACCTTTTTTTTCATGCGGACCAATTGTAACGACCCGGGTAAAATTTTTGAGATTTTACCGAGTCGTTTTAACTTTTACAATGGTAAATAGATTTTATCGTTGTAACCGAGAATTCTACCGCACCGAGTTTTTCGAGTTTTACCGGGAGTAACCGAGCTTCGTTTCGATCGCCAAGGACATACGACGTTTTGGAGTATCTGCGTAACCGAGCCTCGGAATTAACTTCCGAGAATTCTACACGGCTAACCGAGCCTTGGTTTTCAATTCCGAGACCTAGACGACGCTCAGGAGAATTAATCAGATTTTCCGAGCCCAAGTTGTATTTTCGGGACCGGGACGAATTTCGGAAAGACGATTATGCCCCTGGGATATTTTGGAACTCAAGAGAAGCATGAAGGGCATGTAGGTCTTTTGCAGGATTAGATTTTTCCAGAAAATAATTGATAGATATTTAATTTTTTATTCTTTTCTTTTCTTTCCCCTTTTTCCTCCACTATCTTTTGTCTCTTGATTTTTTTTTTTCAACCGGCCACTCTTATTTTCTTTCCATCTTATCTTTTCTTCTTTGTCTTCTTTTTCTCATTCTTTTTTTTATTTTCTCTTCTCTTCTTCCCCTCACCTGGAAACCACCACCGACCCCTCCTCTCTACCTTTCTTCTTCTCCTTTTCTTTCTCTTCCTTCTTCCCTTTTTCCTTCCACCACCGGCCGAACCCAGCCCTTCCCCTTCCTTTCCTTCTTCCTCTCCCTTCCTCCACACCAAGACGTGCCGAGCCCCTCTACCACCATCGAAGCCGCCATCTCTGCTTCTCCTTCACCTTCCCCTGCCCTTCGCCGTCACTCTCACCACCGCCGCCTCGTCCTCTCCCCTTCGCTGAGCCAACCACCATCGCCTTCCACCGCCCTGCTGCTGCCGACGACCACCAGCAGCCACCGGCCCTCTTCCTTACATCTCTCTCTCGTCACCGTCGTCGTCGATCCCAGCCCCACCCTTCTCTGTCTTCTCGTCGCCCACAAGTCGCCGCCGCTGTGGGTGAATCGACAAGCCTCAGGTCGCCTCTGCTCCTCCCCTGAGATCGCCGTCGATGGGTTGTGGCCGATCCTCTCTTTTTCCCGTCTCCGCCGAGCCACTCACAAGTGGGTACCAGAGCAGTCGACCCTCCTTTCCTCTTCGTTTCTATTTTCTTTTCTTTGTTTTCTCTCTTTTGTGGATTCATTGCTAACTGAGTTCTTGGGTGGCCTTGCTCTTGGTGCCGATGGTGGGTTGTTGTTTTTGGGTTGATGGTTTGGTGATAAGAACAGTGAACAATTGTTGGGATGATGATGATGGGCTGCAACTCTGAATTCGGTGGAGGGTAATGGAACCTTAGAGGTGATGGTCACTGGTCATGGCATCATCAATTGTGGATGAAGGAGACGATGTTGGGTAAGGAAACGATGACGTTTCTTTTAACAGGCTCGGGCAATTTTGGGTTGTTTCATGGGCCTATAGACTTTGTTTGGGGCTTAACAAAAATGTATAATTGGACTTGAGACAGTAATTTGGCAGGCTAAAATATTCTGGGAATTAAGTAGGTAATTAATAAGTTAATTATCTCATGAATAACCACTCGTATGTTAAATTATATATGGCCTAGTATGACTAAAAACCTTGGTGGAGTAAAATACAGCAAATAATTCCACTAGTAGTATGCTAAGGATAATAATCCGATAATTGGACTAACCCTACGGTTTGATATTTGTAATATAAATAAACCAATTACCTGAGATGATAGCTTGAAATAATTTTCCTTTAAATATTTTATACGTAATAAATGTTTCGATAAAA
>JAKUCV010006849.1:0-22401 GCA_028386065.3 Turnera subulata | reverse complement strand
TGGTTTGTATGTTCTAAACCTAGAAACCGCAATCTATAACGTTAACACGAAGAAGGTTAGAACGAATGATTCCAATGAAACGTACCTTTGGCATTGTCGTTTAGGCCATATAAACGAGACTCGTATTTCTAAACTCCATAAAGATGGACTTTTAGACTCATTTGATTATGAATCATTTGAGACGTGTGAGTCGTGTTTGTTAAGCAAAATGACGAAGGCTCCTTTTACCGGTAAGGGTGAGAGAGCATCGGACTTATTAGGTCTTATACATAGTGATGTATGCGGACCTATGTCCACACAGGCTAGAGGTGGTTTTTCATACTTCATTACATTTACTGACGATTTCAGTAGATATGGCTATGTGTATCTAATAAGACACAAGTCTGAATCCTTTGAAAAGTCCAAAGAATTCAAGAATGAAGTACAGAATCAACTCGGTAAAAGTATTAAGATGCTTCGATCAGATCGAGGAGGTGAATACTTAGACCGAGAATTCCTTGATCATCTAAAGGAGTGTGGTATAGTATCACAGCTCACTCCGTCGGGTACGCCTCAATGGAATGGTGTATCCAAAAGGAGGAATAGAACCTTGTTGGACATGGTTCGTTCGATGATGAGTCAAGCTGACCTTCCTCCTTCGTTTTGGGGACATGCATTATTGAGTGTAGCTTTTACACTAAACCGTGTTCAATCTAAAACCGTCGAAAAGACACCACATGAGATATGGACTGGGAAGCGTCCCAATTTGTCTTTTATAAGAATTTGGGGTTGTGAGGCTTACGTAAGACGTGAAGCATCAGATAAACTTGGCCCTAAATCCGACAAGTGCCTCTTTGTAGGATACCCTAAGGAAACGAAAGGGTATTATTTCTATAATCCTTTAGAGCACAAAGTGTTTGTGGCTCGGACTGCTATTTTTCTAGAAAGAGAATTTATTTCTAGAAGAATCAGTGGGAGGAAAGTAGAACTCGAAGAAGTTCGAGAGATAGAGGCTGAGATGGAACAAGGGCAGGAACCACAAGAAGTTGTGGATGAGATTCTTGTACCTGTAACACATGGACCGCGTAGGTCAGATAGGACTCGGTATGAGCCTGAGAGATATGGATTTCTCATGACTCATGCTGGAGACGTGATGCTCATAGATGAGGATGAGCCCACTTCCTATCAGCAGGCCATTACGGGTCCGGACTCTGAGAAGTGGCTAGAGGCCATGAATACGGAAATGGAATCCATGTATGAAAACAAGGTATGGACCTTGGTTAATCCACCCGAAGGGGTAAAACCCATTGGGTGCAAATGGATCTTTAAGAGAAAGACCGACATGGATGGTAATGTGATTACCTATAAAGGGCGATTGGTTGCGAAGGGTTTCAAGCAAGTTCATGGTATTGACTATGATGAAACTTTCTCACCAGTTGCCATGGTTAAATCCATCCGGATTCTATTGGCTATAGCGGCATACTATGATTATGAGATATGGCAAATGGATGTCAAAACCGCCTTCCTTAACGGGAATCTTTTAGAGGATGTGTATATGACACAGTCTGAAGGTTTTGTCAATCCAGAGAATGCCAATGTGGCATGCAAGTTGCAGAGATCCATTTATGGATTGAAGCAAGCTTCTAGGAGTTGGAATCTTCGTTTTAATGATGTAATCAAAGAGTTTGGTTTCATCAAGAACGAAGATGAACCATGTGTTTACAAGAAGGTTAGTGGGAGCACCATTGTTTTCTTGTTGTTGTATGTTGACGACATCTTGCTCATTGGGAATGACACTCCGACACTACAGTCCGTAAAGACTTGGTTAGGAAAGAATTTCTCGATGAAGGACTTAGGAGATGCTGCCTAAGTGTTAGGTATAAAGATCTATAGAGATAGATCGAAAAGGCTTCTCGGGCTACGTCAGAGTACGTATATTGACAAGGTGCTAAAGAGGTTTAGCATGCAAGATTCCAAGAAAGGGTTCTTGCCCTTGTCACATAGCATTTCTCTCTCAAAGAATCAATGTCCTAGTACATCTAAGGAGAGAGAGCGGATGAGTAAGATTCCTTATGCTTCGGCAATAGGATCTATCATGTATGCCATGTTATGTACTCGGCCGGATGTCGCTTATGCTTTGAGTGTCACAAGCAGATACCAAGCTAATCCCGGTGAGTGTCACTAGACAGCGGTTAAGTACTTGAGAAGGACTAAGGATGCATTCTTGGTTTACGGAAGCGTTGATGAGCTTGTGTAAAGGGTTACACAGATGCTAGCTTCCAAACCGATAGGGGTGATTTTAGATCGCAGTTAGGATAGGTGTTTTGTCTTGGAAGTGGTAATGTGTGCTGGAAGAGTTCCAAGCAAGAGACAGTAGCCGACTCTACAACTGAGGCTGTGTATAGTTCCTTTTGGGAACAAAGTAGGAGATCTATTGTCTAATCTTCTCATGCAGCGGAAGCATGATGGTCATGCTAGATCCACATGTATGAGATATATGGATGATTGGCTTTAGTGCAAATGGGAGATTGTTAGTGTAATATGCCCAAAAGCCAATCATGGATGATTATTTGTAGTCATGTATACGCATTAAGGTTATTCCAATAAGTATCGTTTATGAGATAAACGCTTGCACATACTTATAACCCTAGAATATTTCATATTCTTAAATTGTCCCTAGTCGATTATTATTATGGATGGGTTGTAATAATAAACTAAGACTAGCGTATGTTGAGAATTGCATATGTGATATGAATTCTACATACGGGTACAAGTTAGAGAACTTGTGGACTGGACCGACCCACATAAGAACGCTACATGGAACGTTATATGTTTTGTCGATAGCGGTTCTTATAATGTATTGTCCTTAGACCTGTGATCATCAAGGTTCCCAACATGTGAGTCATATGCTTTGATATTATTCCTGGTCATCCGTAACTGGATAGACGTAAGGGTAATCATTGGGTGTATGATGAGTGTGTAGTGGGTTTTGTATGATCCAGAGGGGATTCGTCCAACCCATATAACGGGTATATTATCGGAGTGTTTCTTGATAGAGTTGAACCGTAAATGCATGGCCATGCTCGGATAATGATATATGATATCATTGGTATCCGTTTTACCGGTTAACTCGAGGATCAAGAAACCGAGATTAAACATATGCGAGATTGACATATTCCATGTCTCGTGTTTAATCTTGATAATGGGACGAAGGGACGATGACATGTTCCGAGGCACGTGGAATCAGTATTGATCTTGTCGTTCGGGTGGCAATGATGTGTTGCTAGACGCCGCTCTTTGCTTATAATTGTAAAATGAGATTTTACGATTATTGTCGAACGTACAAGTGCCTACAGGGTCACACACATACAGCCGTTGATTCGAGCAGGTGGTTGAACCGTGGTTGGACTATGGTTGAACCAAGGTGTGGTTGGATCGCGGTTGGACTAGGGTCGTTTTGGGCTGGTTTGGTTCAATTATTGTCAAAATAATTTAGCCAAACTAGTGCTATGATGAGTTGGTGTGTTTTGTGCATTAGTGGGTAACATGATTATGTGGAGACATAATCATATTGCTTAATAGACCACCATGTTGGCCATTAAACCACCACTTTATGCCATTTGATGGGGTTGAGTGATCTGATCACTATTGCATCATCTTCCTCACTTGAGAGAGTTTTTCAGAGCTTGAGAAGTGTTCTTGAGAGGTCTGAAAAATTGAGACCAAAACACACATATCTTCTTTGTGAAAGAAGAGTCTAAACACCACACACAACTCCCGTTTCCTGTTGCTAGCACACCAGTTCGGGAGAGCTCGGGTTGAAGCCGTGAGACGTTCTTCAACCGGTTACAGCGGTTCGTGTGGATACCATAGAGGGGCGAGGTATACGTCTGGCTCTTGCTGATTCGGTTCTACAGTTGGGTGAAAGACCTCAACCGTTACAGGTATGAAAAATTGTTATTCGGTTTAGCTCCCTTCACATGGATCCTCCATGTGTATCCGGTATTTCCGCTGCGCATACATGTCGTATTTTGTGCTTTTGATTGTCAATTGCATAAACCAGATACTTACAATACGGTAGGATGTAATTCTATTAAATCAGAAGCTTTTATTAGGTAAGTAAACTTTCGTTATGCATTCTGATGTAAGCCTATATAAAGGCACTCCTTCATTGTTTTTAGCAATCCAACAGCAAGGAATAAACACAGAGTGTTCATTCATTCTCTAGTATCTTTTTGTCTTTTTTTTTTCATACTATGGTATATAGCTATCCTTTTTGTTTTACGGTAGCGGAGCCAAATTCTGGCTATTTCATAACTTTTTCTTTCTTCTTGTCTATCAAGTTTTATTTGTCTTGTTGGAGAGAATTGAAATTTGTGGAGCGGAGTTTTGTAGTATGGAGTCAATTAATGGAGGAAACGGTTCACTTGCACAATATGGTATGGAGAAGCTTGTAGGGATAAACTACAAGTACTGGAGAATGTGTATGGAGGTATATCTTCAAGGTCAAGATCTGTGGGAGCTTGTTAATGGTGTTGATACAGAGATTCCAGCCCACACTCAAGAAAATTCAAAACCGCGAAGGAAATGGAAGATCAAGTTTGGTAAAGCTCTTTTTTCATTGAGGACTTCTATTAGCAAAGAGCTTGTTGATCATATTCGCAATGTGGATTCGCCACAAAGAGCTCGGTTGAAATTGGAGAGTCTGTACACCCAAAAGAACACAGCAAGAATGCAGTTGTTCGTGAATGAATTGGCGATGCTAACACAAGGAGGTATTTCTATTTATGAGTATTTCTTGCAAGTTAAAAATCTTTGTAATCAAATCTCAGAGTTAGACCCGGATGAGAAGATCAGTGAAGCAAGCCAAAGAAGATTTCTCATTCGAGGATTGAGGAAGGAATACATTCCTTTTGTTACATTCATTCAGGGCTAGGCTAATCAGCCTACAACTGAAGAATTGGAAAGTTTACTTGCTAACCAAGAGGCTTTGGCAAGACAAAGGGCAAAGAATATTACTCCAGATGCTGCCTTGTTCTCAAAAGAAAAACAAAATAAAAATTACTCAACTGGTGGAAGCAAGGAATCTGAAAAGTCATCAAATGCTGAGAAGAATATTGGTAGCAATTTTCAAAACAAGCAGCCTATCAAGTGCTACAGATGTGGAAAACTTGGGCATATTAAGAAAAATTGCAGAGTAAAAATTGCAAAAGCCAATATTGCATGTACGAGTGAAGGAGATGATGAACCCAAATGAGAGCAATGTTTTACTATTAAAGCTGTTGAACAAAATTCAGCCCATGCTTTTGCTAGCTATGCCAACAATGCCAAAAAGGAAGAGTGGATCATGGATTCAAGATGCTCTCATCATGTAACTGGAGATGATAGTTCTTTTTCTGAGATGCGGGAGCACCGTGGAGATCGAGTTATTGTCACTGCAGATAATTCAACTTATCCGATGGTGAAAGAAGGTGTTGTAAAAATCAATGTTGCTGGCAATACAACCAGAAGTGTCAAATTGCAAGATGTTTTCATGTTCCAGGTTTGACCAAAAATCTAGTTTTAGTTCCTCAAATTACTTATTCTGGAAAATATGTCTTGTTTGGCCCAAATGATGTAAAGGTGTTTGACAATGTGAAAGGAATATCTGGAGATGTTATTCTTACTGGGAAGAAGAAAGGTTCTCTGTTCGTTATGTCAGCAGGTGAAGCTTGTGTGAAGAAGACAAGCCAAGCTGATAGTGCTGCAATTTGGCATGGTCATTTGGGGCATGTAGGCTACCAAATGCTGCAACAAATTTCCTCTAAGAATTTGATAGATGGCATGCCAACACTGAAGAACATACATGAAGACATGGTTTGTCAAGGCTGTCAATATGGCAAATCTCATCGACTTCCTTCCAGCAAATCATCAAATCGGAGAACCACTATGTTTGAATTGGTTCATACCGACTTATTGGGACCAACTAGAACACCAAGTCATAGTGGATATCGTCATGGAATGGTGCTGGTGGACGATCATTCAAGATTTACTTGGGTGAAATTTTTAAAAGAGAAGAGTGAAGCATTATCCAAGTTTATAGAGTTCAAAGATGCTGTGGAGAAAGAATTTGGGAAGAAGATAAAATGCCTTCGAAGTGACAATGGTGGGGAATTCATGTCACAAGAATTCTTTCAATTTTGTGATGATAACAGCATTCTTCGTCAAATGACCTGTCCAGATACTCCTCAACAAAATGGAGTTTCAGAAAGAAAGCTTGCTTACCTTACTTCAGTCTGTCTTTGTTGGTTGCATGACAAGAATCTTCCTCAGGAGTTTTGGGCAGAAGCAGTTCAATGTGCTTGCCATGTGACAAACAGATTGCCTCCTTGGCCAGTGATGCGTGCTTTCCTGCAAGTGCACAGGGTCAATGTAGTACTTATCAAGGTCGTATCCACAGGGACTGGGTGGAATTAATTTTACTTCAATTTCGGACTAACTAGACTGGAGAACGATTAAACAAGGGGTGAATTTGATGAATAATGATAGAGAAATAAAAGCAAGCAGTAAAATAAATGTAACAAGAATTTAACTGAGGAAGAGATCAGGAATGGTGAATTCTTAGGCATCCGGGATCCACATGTACCGGTTTTATGCTTGTAAACTGCTCTACAGCCTCAGTCAGAGACCGACACTGTGATGAGGCTGTGACTAATGAGATGTCTTGACGGGGCTCCCAACCTAAGGTACTATCAACGGCTTTCGATCTTATTAATAGTTCCCTAAGCTTCCATCTACCCCCTGTCACTAGAGTAGACGTCCACCTAGGGATTAAGCTCGGTGTTGGTGCGGGTTCCCACAGTGTCTCCTTACCTTCTTTCGAATGCTTAAGGAGTAAGGGTTGACTATTGTAGGTCTAGCACTCCTGGCTTCTCCTTTCGGTCCTTCGCCAGGTTGCTACTAAATAAGAATATGCTACCCAATAATCAATCAAGAATCAAACTAGGAATGGTGTTATCTCTTGACTCGTACTGTCACAGAGTGAGGCTGTGCTTGCTACAGCTTGGCACTGTCGACAGCAAAATACACTGTGACAAGCTGAGGCTATGCTGGGCACAGCCTGAGGCTGTGGACGGCAAAAGGTCAATTATAAAGATTGGTTCTTGCAGGCGCTCTCAACCTATACTGAACCCATTTGTTTTCACTCACAGGTTCCTCCCAAGGTTCTCATATTCCAAGTGCTTTCGCATAGGTCAAACTCAAGGGGGATGAAGATTTGGTGTTGAGGCTAATTCCTCACCTAGTTTCTAATTCTGTCACGAGTTAAAAACTAAGGTTTGGTTGTTGTTTTTCTGGTGACTAAGGTTTCTCCTTTCGGTTCTTCACCTAGCTACCTGAGTTCATGCATTGGTTTGATCAGAACCTAAACATGGATTAATAACTCAACAACTAAAGCAAGAAGGAGGGGGTTAAAACTGGAGCAGTTTATTAAACACAAATCGAATACATGTTTCCCCCTTCAACCTAAGAAGGGGTCGTTTAGTTCATAACTGGAATTACAAAAACGATGGAGGTATGGGATGTCATGGTGTTTTCGAGTGAACTGAGAGTGAGGGAAACACGATTTCTGCCCAGAAAGGCTGCAGAATCGTGTTTTCCCTTAGTTCCTTGAATTCTGGGTCTTCTTCTCAGCTCCAATCGATGACTCGATGATCTCTGTCGCCTGCCCTTCTTCCCTCTTTTGTAGGGTGCATCCCCTTTGGTCTCCTTCTCCCCTCGTTGCTGGAAAGCTCCTTCTTGTCTGGGCAAGTGGTTCTGATTATTCTCCATTCTTGTTTGTGTGTGTCAGAGCAGGGAGCATGATGGGCAGCAATTGGTGGGTTGTGAGTTCCAAGGCGCCTCCTTTTGCAGAGGATAATTCTAGTTTAAGAAGATTCCTAGGTGGCATGTGCCCATTTCTCCTTTTCCTTCAAACGTGCTCTGAGAATGTCAGGGGAATAATTGTTTATGTTAGTGGAGCAGGTGTTGCAAGTGGCGACATTCTTTATTCTTTTTGCATTTTCTGGGTTTCTGCAGGATGCACAGCCTCACGCTGTGGCTGAGGCTGTAGCAGTTCTCCTAAAATTCTTCCTTTAATTAATTCTTGCTTCTTTTGTCGATGGTGAGATGTCATGAGGACTTCTTGGATCGAAATAAAGGCAATGAGATTCAGTATAAATTTAGTGATTTGAGGGTGGTTTGAGACCTCCAATTGAATTCTCGATGAACAAAAGCCTCAGTCACAGCCTCAAGGGTTCTGTCACAGGCTCACGCTGTGCTGAGGCTGTATCTTCAAATTCTTCAATGAAATCCTCCCAAATTGGTTGAAATGCACCTGAAATCACTAATTATGCAGTGAAGGATAGGAATACAGGAAATACGACGGAATTATGCATAGGAGGCATATAATCATGAAAGAATGAGCGCATATCATGCCTGAAATCATGCCTAAAACTATGCATATTTCGTGTGCATCAGCCAGGTACACAAAAATCTCCTTTTGAGATTTTATATGGTGAATAGCCAAATGTCAATTATTTTCGCAATCTATGTTCTGACAATCAAATTGTCCCAACTCTTTGGCAGTAGCTCAATAACATCGATGTTGGACATTACAACATCGATGTTGTGAGAACTCGAGCTCCAAAAAATTATGGCAGTAGCTCCATAACATCGATGTTGGACATTACAACATCGATGTTGTGTGTAACTTGAACTCCAAATCTTTTGGCAGTAGCTCAATAACATCGATGTTGAACTTTCAACATCGATGTTGATGAGTTTCTGAAAAATTCAAGTTTTGGCAGTAGCATTTTAACATCGATGTTTAACATTTAAACATTGATGTTTGGGTTCTGGAACTCAAGAACATCGATGTTGGACATTACAACATCGATGTTGTTGGAGCTCTGGAACTCAAACCAATTTGGCCGAGCTCAAATAACATCGATGTTTAACTCTTAAACATCGATGTTTTGAGAGTTCTGCCAAGGCCTCTTCATGCCAACATCGATGTTGATAACTCAACATCGATGTTATTTTGATTCGGCCAAAACCAGCCTACTTAGAACATCGATGTTGTCCACACACAGCATCGATGTTAATTCGGCTCGGCAAAGGCTAATCAACACATGAACATCGATGTTAGTCCTACCAACATCGATGTTCTGGGCCTGCGGAAACTGAACTACAATCGTTCTAAACACTAACTGACACTCGGTTTTTCCTAGTCGAACTCTTTCGACTTACTGCCAAGAACTCTTTGATTGATATCACATACCAATCAAGTTCTCTTTGTCAAAACTCTTTTGACAAACACCAACATCAATACATATATCACATATACATAATTGAAAACAACATATCACATATGCCTAGCATGTTCAAGCTATATCACATATAACATATGAACACACAAAAATTCGGTTTAGGACTTCACAAGAAGCTCCGCTACCACTGTAAATATCCGGTTCATACAATTGACAATCAAAAGCACAAATACAACATGTATGCGCAGCGGAAATACCGGATACACATGGAGGATCCATGTGAAGGGAGCTAAACCGAATAACAATTTTTCATGCCTTGTTCGGTTGAGGTCTTTCACCCAACTGTAGAACCGAATCAGCTAGAGCCAGACAAAGGCCTCGCCCCTCTACGGTATCCACACGAATCGTTGTAACCGGCTGAAGAACGTCTCACGACTTCAACCCGAGCTCTCCCAAACTGGTGTGCTAGCAACAGATTTTCGGGAGTTGTGTTTTAGGTGTTTAGTGTTCTTCCTTCTTTCACAAAGAAGAAGAAGCTAGTGTGTATGTGTTTTTGCTCTGAAAAACTCAAACAAGCAAGAGAAGAGCAAGAGAGTGATCTGATCACAAAGGTACTCTACCTTTCTCTTTTCACAATGCATAAGTGATAAGGCTAATGGCCAACACTAGGCCCCAAAGACCATGACCCTCATTATCTTGTCTCCATTAATGCATAATCAGATAACACACCACCACACCACTAACTCTGGTCAATAATTCAGATCATTATTGTACCAAAATGACCCTGGTCCAACCACGGTCCAACCGCGGTCCAACCACACCTTGGTTCAACCATGGTCCAACCACGATTCAACCACCTGCTCGAATCAACGACTGTATGTGTGTGACCCTGTAGGCACTTGTACGTTCAGCAATAATCGTAAAATCTCATTTTACAATTATAAGCAAAGAGCAGCGTCTAGCAACACATCATTGCCACCCGAACGACAAGATCAATACTGATTCCACGTGCCTCGGAACATGTCATCGTCCCTTCGTCCCATTATCAAGATTAAACACGAGACATGGAATATGTCAATCTCGTATATGTTCAATCTCGGTTTCTTGATCCTCGAGTTAACCGGTAAAACGGATACCAATGATAACATATATCATTATCCGAGCATGGCCATGCATTTACGGTTCTACTCTATCAAGAAACACTCCGATAATATACCCGTTATATGGGTTGGACGAATCCCCTCTGGATCATACAAAACCCACTACATACTCATCATATACCCAATGATTACCCTTACGTCTATCCAGTTACGGATGACCAGGAATAATATCAAAGCATATGACTTACGGTTCTACTCTATCAAGAAACACTCCGATAATATACCCGTTATATGGGTTGGACGAATCCCCTCTGGATCATACAAAACCCACTACATACTCATCATATACCCAATGATTACCCTTACGTCTATCCAGTTACGGATGACCAGGAATAATATCAAAGCATATGACTCACATGTTGGGAACCTTGATGATCACAGGTCTAAGGACAATACATTATAAGAACCGCTATTTACAAAACATATAACGTTCCATGTAGCGTTCTTATGTGGGTCGGTCCAGTCCACAAGTTCTCTAACTTGTACCCGTATGTAGAATTCATATCACATATGCAATTCTCAACATATGCTAGTCTTAATTTATTATTACAACCCATCCATAATAACAATCGACTAGGGACAATTTAAGAATACAAAGTATTCTAGGGTTATAAATATGTGCAAGCGATTATCTCATAATCATATTTATTGGAATAACCTTAATGTGTATACATGACTCAAAATATACATCCATTGATTGGCTTTTGGGCATATTACACTAATAAGAGGTGCATGGATCCAGAGACAAAATTTGTTATTCTCGAGTTGTAGTTTTTGATGAAGTGTTATCTTTGTCGCCTGCTCAAAAATTTGCTATTCTTGGTGATGATCAAGAAGATTTGGAGCTTTTTTTTTTGAAATTAATGAGCAAGCTGCAAATGATGAAGAAGCAGCAGATGGATCCTCAGCTCAAAATACTTTAACAGAAGAAGATGGTGAGCAACATGAAGTGAGAAGATCAACAAGAGATAAAAGACAACCGAGTTATCTTGAAGATTATGAAGTTCAGCTTAACCAATGCTCTGTCATTTCATGCTTCTTTGTAGGAGCATTGAATGATGAAAGCTATGAAGAAGGCAAAGATCATCCAAAATGGGAAGCTGCCATGAAAGAGGAGATTGAAGCCTTGAACAAAAATCAGACGTGGAAGCTGGTTGAAAAAACCAGGAAATTGTGAGCCAATCACTTGCAAATAGGTCTATCAATTGAAGAAAAATTCAGATGGGTATGTTGATAGATGCAAAGCTTGATTTGTTGCACAAGGATTCTCTCAAAGCTATGGGCTGGATTATGAGGAGACATTCAGTCCTGTTGCAAAAATGGTGACAGTAAGAACTATTTTTTCTCTTGCAGCCATCAAAAATTAGAATGTGTGGCAGTTGGATGTTAAAAATATTTTTTTTATATGGAGAATTGGATCGTGAAGTATTTATGGAGCAACCTAAAGGGTATGTTTCGAAGCAATATCCTAAGCATGTTTGTCGATTGAAGAAGGCGCTGTACGGCTCAAGCAAGCTCCACGTGCTTGGAATGGTAAAGTTGCTAAATACTTTATCTTTTTGTGGTTTTAAAGTCCCCGATGCAAATTCTAGTTTATTCATTAAACTAGAATCAAATAAACACTTGATGGTCTTGTTGTATGTGGATGATATGATAATTACTAGGGATGATGAAGCTGAGATTTCAAAGCTGAAAAAAGAGTTGTCCATTAGATTTGAGAAGAAGAATTTGGAAGAAGCCAGGTACTTTTTTGGTTTGAAAGTTGAAAAAAACAGATCAAGGCTATTTTATTTCTTAAAAAGGATATGGGAGAAAGTTGTTGCAGCAACATGGGGGAGTCAAAGGAAAAAGCCACTTCACTAGAGCCACATCTCAAACGTGAAAGATGATGGAGAGCAATTAAAGGATGCAAGGAAATTTCAACAACTTGTTGGTAGCTTAATTTATTTAACTATCATAAGACCTGAGATTGCTTTCTCAGTGGGTGTAGTTTCCCAATTTATGCAATGTCCAAGAAGTTCGCATTTGGAGGCAGCAAAACGAATCTTTCGATATGTAAAGGGTTCGACTGATTATGGTCTAATGTATGGAAGATGTGAAAGATTCTTGTTAGCTGGCTTCACAGATGCAGATTGGACTGGAGATGTGAATGATAGACACTCAACTTCTGGCTATTGTTTCAGTGCAGGTTCAGCCATGATATCTTGGTGCAGCAAGAAACAACCAGTTGTTGCTCTATCTATCACTGAAGCTAAGTATGTAGCAGCAATTATGGCAGCACAAGAATGCGCATGGTTGAAGAGGCTAGTCGGGGATGTGTTTTGCGAGGTTGATTATCCTGTTCAGATTAAATGTGACAATGAAAGTGCTATGAAGCTTGCATCAAATCCAGTCTTTCATGGCTGAACAAAACATATTGAAGTTCACCATCACTATATCCGGGAAGGACCCAAATGTGTGGGAAAAACCTGACGAGTTCTGGCCCGAGAGATTCCTGAACAATGCAGTTGATGTTAAAGGTCATGACTATGAGCTGCTCTCGTTTGGGGCTGGTAGGAGGATATGCCCTAGGTACCCTCTAGGGCTAAAGGTTATTCAGGCCACTTTGTCTAATCTGCTCCATGGGTTTAACTAGAGGTTGCCTGGTAACATGAAGACAGAGGAGTTGAGTATGGAGGAAATCTTTGGGCTTTCTACCCCAAGAAAATGCCCACTTGTTTCCATCCCTGAGCCTCGGCTTCCAGCTCATGTTTACCCTAAGTGATCGATCAATATAGCTCTGTAATTCTTCTTCGAAGTGTATTCCTCAAATAATCAATCTTGGGGTTTCGATATTGTAATGTTGTGATGTTGTTGTGGTTTATAGAAGTAAGTGGGCGCTTTTGTTTATGTTTTTGGTAAAGTTATTGTACGTTTGCTATATCATTAATGTCCTATTCTTCTCTGATAAATGTCAGGGTATACATCTTTCTCTCTATCTTACATTTTCTTAAGACATTTACTTGATTTCGTTACCTTTCAATCTACTTTGAAACTTTTCTGGACATTAGTGATTATGAATGGTATATCACTATTCCATCGAGGCCATCCACAAGATGGTGATAGAGGATATGTATTAATCTTGTATGAAGAGTGATCTACAGTTAGTTGGGATAAACGTTAGCACTGTATTTAGGGTATATCCTATTTTGCACCTTGTTCATATCATTTAGGAGATGTACTTCATGTAAAACACTCTTACTGGTATTATATAACACAGTGGACAGGCCCCTGATTTGTGCGTGCCTACATTCTACATTTCATCTGTGTCTTTGAGTCTTTATGGTAGCGGAGCCATAAGAGCTTTCAATGGCAACCATAGATCCCAAATTGTCTGTCGAAACCTCATCTTCTAAGGTGGTGGATTCTAGTGCAAATCTTCACTCAACAGTAGTTAATATCTCTGATCCCACCATCCATCCACTCTCTCAAATTCACCGTCATGTGTCAATCAAACTAACAGAGACCAACTACGTCTTCTGGCGTGCCCAGATGACACCTTTTCTAGTTGGTTTAGGTGTCATGGGTTATGTCGATGGAACCTTTCCTTGTCCCTCGGTCTTTGTGCTGTCCGAGGTTGCTGGTGAACCACCACAACCAAATCCAGCGTACACACGGTGGATCCAGCAAGATAGTCTAATATTGAGTGGCATCCTTTCCTCTGTTACTGAAGGTGTCTTCGGGATTGTTGTCAATAAACCCACTTCGCATGAGGTTTGGCTGGCACTGGAGGAATCACTAGCCTCCTCTAATAATACTCGTCAAATCGCTATTACAATGGCACTGCAGCGTCTTGAACAACAACATGATGAACCAGTCACTCGCTTCCTCAATCGGGCAAAGCGTCTTGCTAATGAGATGTTGGCATCAGGGAAGCCTCTTTCTACTAAAGACTTCAATGTGTATATTTTTCGTGGCTTAAAATCTAAGTTCAAACCCTTAGTGTCTTCTCTTCAGACTCGTCTTGAACCTGTTAAATTCTCTGAACTGCAAAGTCTCTTGATGAGTCATGAGTTCATATATGATGATCCGGTTAAGGCACTTAATCTTGATATGTCCTCTTCTAAGGTCTCTGATACTGCAACTGTTGCTCCGTCTGCACCCACAGCTAACGTGGTGCAACGACAGGGTTTTTTTTATCATGAAAAAGGCTCGTGGGGCTGTGGCTCTAGTGGGGCGAATAAAGGACGAGGCGGACGCGGTGGTCGAGGTTATGGCCGTGGCAGTTATGACAACAAACAGACCTGGAAAAACAACAACCCTTGCCCTCGCTGTCAAATATGTGGAAAGCTTGGCCATACGGCGGTGAAGTGTTATCACCGAAACACAGCTCCTCAGCCCAGTGCACACATTGCACATCATGTCTCTTATTCGCCTTCCACTTATGCTGCATCAACCTGGTTTCCAGACACGGGTGCGAGTCATCACGTAACACCTGACCACCAACAGTTTACTCACTATGAAGACTATGCAGGGCCAGATTCGGTTCAGGTTGGCAATGGTGCACAACTGGCCATCTCGGGTATTGGCTCAAAACTTCTTCCCACTTCAACTAAATCTTTACATTTGAATGATATTCTTCATGTCCCATCCATCACAAAATCTTTACTTTTCGTACAAAAATTTACAGCTGATAATCATGTTTTCTTTGAGTTTCACCCCCATCATTTTTGTATTATGGATCAGGATACCTGGAAAACAATCATCACAGGACCGAGCATTGATGGATTGTATCAACTTCCATCTCCCAGTATACGGCGGCATCTTGAAGTATTTCTTGCAGTTCGTGTGGCACCTTTAGTTTGGCACCGAAGGCTGGGACATCCTCACCTTTAAGTTCAACAACGTATTCTTCACAATAATAGCCTTCCAATTCTTCGCAGTCCTTCCTCTTCCCAGTGTTCTTTTAGTTGTTTTCACTGTCCATTAGGTAAAATGTCTAGGAGTCATCTTCTTGCTTCCAATAAGCATGCTACAAAGCCGCTAGAATTAGTTTATAGTGATGTATGGGGACCTTCTCCAACATCCAGTAGTGATGGTCACCTCTATTATGTTCTTTTTATTGACGATTTCAGCAAATTCATTTGGTATTTTCCTTTGCATCACAAATCATATGTGTTTTCCATTTTCCAGTTCTTTCAAAAACGTGTTGAACGCCAATTTGATACACAAATAAAAGTTGTCCAAACAGACTGGGGAGGGGAATATCGTAAATTAAACAAGTATTTTGCTAATATTGGCATCTAGCATAGACTAATGTGTCCACATACACACGAACAGTAAGGAGCTATTGAAAGAAGGCACAGACACATTGTGGAAACGGGATTAACATTGATGGCCACGGTATAAGTACCACCCAAATACTGGCATTTTGCTTTTGAGACTGCTACTTATCTAATAAATCACATGTCAACTTCTGTTTTACAAAATCACTCCCCGTTTCAAGTTTTATTTCAGCAAAACCCGGATTATTCTTTTCTTAGGGTGTTCGGATGTCTATATTTTCCTTATCTTAGGCCATACAACTCGCATAAAGTAGATTATAGGTCCACGGCATGTGTGTTTTTGGGTTATAGTCCATCCCATCTAGGTTATAGGTGTCTAGATTTATAAACAAAAAGGTTTTATATTGCTCGGCATGCGAAGTTTTCTGAAGAAAGTTTCCCATTTGAACACCAACAGGTAGTTCCCATGTCCAAGCAAACAGCTGAATCCCAATGGACTTTGGTGCCTCTAACAGTATTCTTTCCCACACAAACTGCTTCAAATACATCTTCGCTGCCGCATACTGGTACGTCTTCTAGTCCTAAAAATTCTCTCTTATCTCCAGTACAGCCCACTACAATCCCGAAACCACACACACCCCTCATCACGACACCTATCACTACCTTATCGCCTACTCACGAACGCCAGCCGGCCCTGGCACCTAGTCCAAGCTCAAGCACACAAACACCTATCTCTTCTCCTACTAACACGCAAACACCTAGCCCTAGCTCTAGTCCTGATCCTACTTCTCCACCGAGCCCTACCCTTCCACCTAGACAACAACATACCATGGTCCTACGCCAAAACAGAAAACCACCACAATGGTATTCACCCTCTTCTAATCTCACTGAAGTTCAGTCCACACCACAGGATGAGCCAACCTGTTGCACCATTGCCTCCAAGAATCGGGAATGGTGACTTGCTATGGTCAAAGAAATGAATGCCCTAATATAGAATCAGACTTGGTCTCTCGTCCCACAGAAACCGGGCATGAACATAGTTGGTTGCAAATGGGTATACCGGATAAAGAGAAAGAAAGATGGCAGTATAGAGCGTCTTGTGGCAAAAGGGTTTCACCAAAGACTAGAAATTGATTATTATGAGACATTCAGCCCAGTAGTCAAGCCAACAACCAGCAGGCTGGTGCTCTCCTTGGCATTACAAAATGGATGGATGCTAAGACAACTAGATATAAGGAATTCTTTCTTACATGGGAAGCTTCAGGAAAGAGTGTATATAATGCAACCCCCAGGGTTCACTGATCCAGCTCGACGAACTCATGTCTGTCTTTTGCACAAGTCGTTATATGGGCTGAAGCAGGCTCCACGTGCATGGTATTCTCGACTTTAGCTCGTTCTTGATTCAACAAGGGTTTGTTGTTTCTCAATCTGATCCATCATTGATGATTTATAATCAACACAATCAACGGGTTTATCTTCTTGTGTACGTGGATGATATCATTATCACAGGTTCTGATGCCAGCTTTGTTACACAGTTAATCTCAAGGCTTAGTGTAGAGTTCCCTTTTTCGGGATCTCGGTCGACCAGCCTATTTCCTAGGAGTGGAAATGCATTACACCAAAACAGGGGCCATGTTGATGCAAGAAAAGTACACCAAAGACTTGCTCCAGAAAGCAGGGATGAGTACATGCAAACCTGTCCAGACACCAGCATCGATCACACAAGTTTTACGCAAAGAACAAGGCACCATGCTCTCGGATCCTATAGAGTATAGAACACTTGTCGGCTCACTCCAATATTTAGCAATAACAAGACCGGATATTGCCTACTCAGTTAGTAAAGTCAGTCAATTTATGCACAGCTCCACTGATCAACACATGATTGCAGTAAAACGCATATTGCGATATCTGCAAAACACATTCTCGGAAGGTTTATATATTCAGCGTTCTTCACATGTTGATCTTCAAGTTTATACAGATGCGGATTGGGCGGGGAGTGCAGATGATCGTCAGTCCACAGGTGGTTTCCTTATCTTCTATGTTGGTAATCTTGTCGCATGGGCTTCAAGGAAGCAATGCACAGTTGCTCGGTCATCGACAGAGGCCGAGTACAAAGCTATCGCTGATGGAACAGCAGAACTATTGTGGGTTATTAATCTGTTGCGGGAACTGGGTGTTAAGGCACCAAAGCCAACTCTCTGGTGTGACAACCTGGGAGCAACGTTTCTTACTCAAAACCCAATCTTAAATGCTCGCACAAAACATGTGGAAATTGATTTCCATTTTGTTCGAGAGCAGGTTTCCAGGGGAGCCCTAACAGTCCGGTTCATCACAAGTGAAGACCAGCTAGCAGACTTGCTCACAAAACCGTTGCCAACGGCAAGATTTCAAACATTGCGAACCAAACTCAACCTCGGGCAAAAACCGGGATGAGTTTGCGGGGGAATGATAGAGGATATGTATTAATCTTGTATGAAGAGTGATCTACAGTTAGTTGGGATAAACGTTAGCACTGTATTTAGGGTATATCCTATTCTGCACCTTGTTCATATCATTTAGGATATGTACTTCATGTAAAACACTCTTACTGGTATTATATAACACAGTGGACAGGCCCCTGATTTCATCTGTGTCTACATTCTACATTCTACATTTCATCTGTGTCTTTGAGTCTTTAGATGGTAATGGTAAGCCTTATCCAATAATTGCCCAAAAGGGTGCAATCAGCAAATCTATATCATTTTCATGAACAACAAACAAACATAAAGGATTAGTGAAAGTTAGCACTACAGAAGCACACAGACAGCAACTCCTCAAGTATCCGCATGAGACGAAATGTGGTTTGTTGGCAAATGATTGGCATTTATGGCCTGGTAATTTGTTGATAATAAGCCAGCAGGAGTATATATATCACTTCTGATCTGCTGACTGCTGGGCTCGAGTGGGCCATTGAATCATGCATTATTATTCATGTCATGCCTGCAAAACATTCCAGAGCAGTAGTATCTTTTTGCAATCAAAACGATACTGTTAGGTGTATTAACCAGCTTATGGTCCGTCATCCTGGAGTAATACAATTCACTGTGCTTGGCCACTTTCCTCCAATATTCCTATCACTAAAAAAAAAAAGAAGATTAAAGCCTTATCCTAGTTTCCTGAAATCAAGAAAAAAAATGTACTAAAAGACATGCAGGTCATTCAGCTGTCCATAACAGGCTTGTGTGAGCCTTTGTTAAGATTTGCAATGAGACAAGAAAACATTTGTTGGGTGTCAACACCTAATATGCATTTTAATATGCAAGTATCCACGTCATGCTAAAAATACAATTCCAAGCCCATCTTTTTTATTCACAAGTGAAGTTCACAAAATACCAACTATCTACTAAAATAAAATAATTGACCTATATAGTAAACTTGTTACATTTTTAATATCACCAAGTCTGAGACATTTTTTTTACACCATTTTCTTTGATAGGTTTGGATTCCTTTGGATTTTGATAGGAGGCCTAATAATCCCAATGGAGAAAATGTGCAAGTTGGAGTAACCTTTAACTCCTAGGCCCAATGGGCTCATATAGGGGAGCCCAAATGTTACATTGCTAAAATGGAACGGAATTGAGCCCAAACTATATCATCCATCAAATTTTCCACATCTCTCTTCTCCGTCTTCAACCTCCGAAATCAGATCCATCACCAAAAACGAACCAGATGCTACACACCATCATTAAAAAGCCGTTAACTCTAACGGCCGCAGCCCTCCTCCGCCGCCGTCACCGTCCGTCAACTTCTCCTTGCGGCGTCTCTTCTTCGCCGCCTCCGAATTCTCTCTGCTTCTCTACTGACTCGGTACCCGAAAACTCCTCCAAAACTCAGCAAACCGAGTTGACTCGCCTACCGAGTTTGCTCCAGGGGTGTGACTATGAGCACTGGGTTGTGATTATGCAGCCTCCAAGGGGATACCCACCTCGAGATGAGATCGTTGATGGCTACATCAAGACCCTAGGGATGGCCTTGGGCAGGTACTGAATGGGAAAGGAAAGCCTTCTTCTTTTTGTTCTCAGCTTTTTTAAAGTAACGATTTTGACCGGGTTAACTCGGCCAACCTGAAGGGGTAGAGTCATTAAATGCGTAATGCAATGATTTTATGTCCATGAATTATGTTTTAGGAGTTTGGTTTTGTGATGTGCAGTGAAGAGGAGGCGAAGAAGGCCATTTACTCTGTTTCCACCAAGTATTACTACGCATTTGGCTGCAAAGTCACTGAAGATTTGACGTGCAAGATCAAATGTAATGTCATCTACTACTACTTTTTCAAGTTTTTGCCTGTATTCTGGTGATTGTTTTTGGAATTTTTAACTGTGTAATTAACATAAAGTTCTCTAGTTGCAGCCCTGCCCGATGTAAGATGGGTTCTTCCCGATTCATATCTATGTTATGGTGAAACTAACTATGCAGGTACGGTTCTCCTGCCTTTTCTTCAAGTGCATCTGTTGGCACTGCTTCTTTTTCTTCTTGAAATTTTCTGTTACAATTTCCATGGCTTCTTTTTCCTTTTTGCCTTTTTTGTGGATTCTGAAATTTTTGTTTCCTGCTTGATGTTACCGTCCAATGCATATACATGTGAACCTTTTCTCCGGTGGACTCTTTCAAGTAGAAGCGAATTATAGACTCATTCAATTACCTATTCTGAATAACTACGATATCGATGCTTTCATATGCCTCACAATTTTTCCAAAAGGTATCTGATAGTGGAAATTGACCAGTTATTATCTTCATAGTTGTCATCAGTAGAGTTGGCCACATGATTTTGACTGTGACCAGGGGTACTGGATTCATTTTTTGTGATCCAAGCTTCAAAAAATGTGTGTATGGGGCTGTTTGATGTCAAACTAGTGGGATTTCCAAATAATCAGCGATATTATTAATGATTAAGACTATCTACTATGATTTTCTTGCTTCCATCTGATAGGTCAGAAGAACACAAAATATCGAAGAGATTAATTTCCTATTCATTTTCTGGATTGCTTCATACATGTACATGGAAGTGCAAAGGGATGCTTAATCTTTAGCAATCTTCTATCACATCCAATTGGTTTTATGTGTTTCTGACACAGAATCCAAACTAGTCTTCGTTCTTGTAATCAACATTTGATATGGAAGAGCATACTTGAAGGAAGAACCAATGCTTTCCAATATGGTACAGTCAAGTAAATCCATGCCAATGTGTTGGTTTTGGTGAATTTAGGCAGTTGTCTTTCTGATCCCCTTAATCGCAAGCAGTAATCTTTCTTGTCAATCTTGTCACTTGCAATTATATTTAGAGGTGCTATGCAAACTTTCAGGACAATAGTTTTGCCTCTCCCCCTGGTTTATAGCTGCTTATACAAGCATATCTATAGTTGCAAGGATGACATTGTTATCCTTTCTTTTCTTTTTTTTTTTTTTGATACTAGGTGATCAGTTCATATTTCTTGCAGCATTTGCATTTCTATGATACTTTCTTGTGGTAACATTCCTTTGCTTAATAAAAGTCTTACGTCTGCTAAAGGTGTTCATATTTTCTAGCAGGAGAACCATTTATTGACGGGAAGGTTGTTCCCTATGACGATAAGTACCACAAGCACTGGATTCAAGATCAAGATAATGAGAGTTATGCAAGCATAAGCCATGTAAAGAAAAACAGGAGGAGACGAAAGAAATCTTCACTTGATTGATTGAGATAGTTATCTGAATATTAATATTAGGTGTCAAGAGCAGTTCGGTGGAACTAAGGCATTTGTTTTGATGAGATGCTTTTGAGATAGGATGACTTACTGGGTTGACTTGTGGATGGAACTTTGTGAAGCGGCTCAACTCATATTGCAATAACTAATGAACGCACCCCTCTGGTCATCACACTGAGAAGCTGCCGCTGGAGCTTCAGCTGTGGAAAACATCATGGGTTGTGGGGTACAGGATATTGTGAAATCCCATGAATTGACACTACCATTACGTAACATGGAGCGTTCCCTTCTCAAGGAAACTCAAGCGTCTGTATTGGAAAATCGAAAATGAGACTTTGAGGTATGGCCTTGCAAGTTCTCGTACTCAGAACCATGTAAATCCATGAGAATGATTTTCTTATTTTGTGTGCGCTTGTCATTTTATCAATTTTGATCAGAAGTAAAGTTGTGAAGAACTCGTATCGTATGTACTGTTGATCAAGTTTGTTTGACTAAATGCCCTCTTTAACAGTCCTAAAACTTGTATACCTGTTTTATAATCAAATTAAATCTTATTGATGGCTGCACTTTTTTCTGAATGATTGTTACAACGTATTTATGTGTGCTCTAGCCACCACACATGTAACGCCCCGGTTTTCCGTTTATTGATTTATTAAAAAAAATTCGGATTTCGGTAATGGAAATTAAATTAAATTATTTTCCATTGGATTCATTAATTATGAGTGGTAATACGTGGCTTTCGAGTTTCGTCGGACCTAAAACGCGTTTCGGGACGAAACACGACGTTTACCGTAGTTTTAGTTAAAACTACGTCGTTTTGGGGTCTTGAATAAAAAAAAAAAAAAAGTTGACCAGGCAGGGGTTGACCGCGCCTAAGCGGACGACGGGTCGTCCACTAGGGCGGCCAACCTAGCCGATCCTTCCTCTTTTCTTTTTCCCTTTTTCCTTCTTCCCTCCCCTGTTCTTCTCTTCTTCCTTTTCGGCCGCC
>JAKUCV010006848.1:0-98619 GCA_028386065.3 Turnera subulata | reverse complement strand
GATTATTATTGTTGTTGGGCCGTTGGGCCAGTTATGATGTTACTGATGTTGGGCCGTAGGGCCATATTGATGTTTATATTTTTGGGCTGTTGAGCCAGGGTTTATGTTTTATACAATGTAAGTTGAGTTTGATTGGTCGGGTTGTCACAGTTCCGGCAAGTGTTTACTGTGTACGGTAAATACGGGTCGGGGCGTTTCAAATCTGATCAAACTCTATCGAAATTATCAAACTCATCCGAAATTCTAGTTTAGTAAAAAAAAAAACAAACTCATCCGATATTATACTAAAAACGAAATTGTAGTAAAAAATTAACATATAATAATCTAGTTGAATCAAAATTCTAGTAACTTAATTATCATAAAAAAATAATAATACATTAAACAACAACCGAAATTGTAGTTCCCCAATTTTACTAAAAACGAAATTGTAGAAAAAAAATAATCAGATTAAAAACGGAAATTCTAACTTAATTATCATACAAAAAATAATAATACATTAAATAACAATCGAAATTGTAGTTCCCCAATTTTACTAAAAGCGAAATTGTTGAAAAAAACAATAAGATTAAAAACAGAAATTCTAATCAAACCAAAATTCTAGTTTAGAGGAAAAAAAGCAAACCAATCTTATCAAACAAAAAGGATAGAATATATATATATATATATATATATATATATATATATATATATATATCTATTATAATACCAAACCAATCCGAAATTGTAGTTCCCCAATTTTACTAAAAGCGAAATTGTAGAAAAAACAATCAGATTAAAAACGGAAATTCTAACTTAATTATCATACAAAAAATAATAATACATTAAACAACAACCGAAATTGTAGTTCCCCAATTTTACTAAAAGCAAAATTGTTGAAAAAAACAATCAGATTGGAAACGGAAATTCTAATCAAACCAAAATTCTAGTTTAGAGAAAAAAAAAAAAACAAACCAATCTTATCAAACAAAAAGGATAGAATATATATCTTAGGACTGTATCATTAAAAAATTCTGATTGTGGAGAGTACTAATCTTGCTAAAAAATCTGATCGTGTATAATTAGGTATCTTGTTTAAAAAATCTGATAGTGTATAATTAGATTTTTTCTTAGTTCTAATTGGGATAATTATAATGAAAATAAGGGCCAATCAAACAACACCTAAAACCCTCCACATGGCAAAAAACGAAGACCTCAAAGCCTACACATGGCAAAAAAAACAAGATTCTAAAAATCCTATGTGTCAAAACCTGGTGAGGAATTCAGCTATTAATATATATAATAGATTCTTATAAACTTATGAAGTTATAATAGCTCTTAAATTTGCTTATTAACAAAAAAAAAAACTCTGGGTAGCACCGTAGCAGGATTCACTACAGCCATCATGTTTTTCAATGCAAACAAAACAAGCAGGCATCAATCATTGTTTACAAAGATTATAGTGATCCAGTATGTTCTTACAAGAAAATATTGCACAAAATTGGTGGTGACTGGTGAAGCAGTAATTGTTAGAGGCAATTTTACGAATATGCGATGAATCGATATCAAGAATACTAAATTTTGACTGTTGGCTTAGTTTTATTCCTGAATGCTAAATTTGGAAAATTGCATCCTCGATTGGAATTAGATCCCCGAATATCTTTGAAGTACTAGTTTATGTTCCAGAACACTTCAGATTCCCAACATGTTCTCTGTTTCTACACATCAGCTCGCTTGACTCTCCCTTGTTAATCACTGAAGCCTGAACCCGAATCCGGGTTCACTTGGATATTTACACACACCATGACCTGATTTTTACTTTTACCAGTTTTACCTGTGTTTCCTCTAAAGATAGTGGCATTTTTTTTTATACTAGTCGTGAAAAGTGAAACTCGAATCCGAGATCTCACTCCTCTTGTGTTTTTGACACAAGACTACTAATGCGTTACAAGTTCATTAGTAAAAAAGAAAAAAAAAAAAAGAGGGTAGCATTTTGAGACCAGATTAAACAAATGTTCCCGACCAACCATGTAATTAGTTGCATCTAAAAGAAAGCCACGTAATTAGTTGCGCCATGGACTGTTACATGATGGAATAAGAAGGCCGAAGCCTAGAGCTTAAGCCCACAAGAAGGATTCTTAGCCCAGCCAAGTGTAAATTCTTCTCCTTCCTTCTTCCCTAATCTTGCAAGTTGCAACAGTGGCACCTTGGGGGCTCATAATAACTTTTATACAAACTAGAAAAGAGAGCGTCAGACTTTAGTAATACTTTATACATGTTTGATAAAGGAAAGACAAGGCGAGGATTAACAGTAGAGTTGAGTTTCATCATTAAGCAGATATACTCGTTAGAATTTAGAGATTAATTTATCATTATTCCGTGGTCTACCCGTTAGAATTTACAATTAATTAGCAATACACCAAATAGGGCGGAAAATCACGCCTCAAAGCATTATTGAAATCTTGACAGAAGATGTTTCCTCCAAATCAACACATAAGTCATAACCATGTGGCATGTGTAGGGATGGCAATGGGTGTCTATTAACGCGGAATCCGCCAGGAATCGCAGAATGGGGAACGGGGATGGGGGCAATTTCGCCCCCGCGGGGATGAGGACGGGGGACGTTTTGGCCCCGTTGGAAATTTGGGAATGGGGGCGGGGAGTGCTCCCCCACGACCCACGGGGACCCCGAAATAAGCAAATATACAAAAATACCCCTGAGTCATTATCTGATTAACCAATAAATTGGAATTGGGGAGTAGGCAAAATTTTTGAGAAGTAATTGTTGAGTTAGTTGAATGCAATAATTGGATTTTATTTTAGTGTTCTAGTATGTAATCAACAATAGAGACAACGAACTAGTAACCATCTTTAATTTTCTTGTCTTATATTTTGAATCATGTAAGCCAAAACAATTAAAATACTAATTTTGAATCATGCAAGCCAAGACAATTAAATTTGTTTATAAGTTAACTTTGATTACTTTAAAAAAATATATATTTTACCAATTTTTATCTATCAAATGGGAAATGGGGTCCCCGTGGGTATCCGATTCCCCGCGGGGAACGGGGATGGGAGAAATTTTCCCCCCGAACGGAGAATGGGGATGGGGACGGGGTGTGATACCCCAGGTACACCTTGGTGCCTAGAGGGACACTCATACGATGAGAGCCGGGTACTTATCCTTCAAGGATGCTCGTGTAGGTTATGATGGTATGGGTTTAGGCTCGATAATATGTGCTAGTGTCAGAGTGTGAGCAATGGTGCACATAGGCTTGGCCTAGTGTGCGCAAATGGGTTTGTCGTGACTCGAAGGCATGGATGACCTATTTAGGGGATACCTAGTGCTAGACTTGATTAATCAGTCAACAAGTGATGGATTATGTTGGTAATATATTAATTAGGTGCAATTAGTACATTGGAGGCACAATTGCACAAGGAAGATACCCGTTGGCTCGAGTTGGCACGAAATGGTGCACAACGGGGGCACCGGGGTGTCTGTCGGTGTACAATTGGACCCGATGATGTGTAAAATCGTGATTGGCCAAACCGACCAATCAGAGTGAGCCAAGTGGCTCGGGAATAAGGTGCTGGTGGCTTTGGGTGTACAAGCTAGCAGCTTGTGTGGCACGGGCCAATTGGCCATGGATAAGCATGAGGTGGCATTTTGGTGCATGTGGCACCTAAAGAGGAAGAGGTGGCAAGTAGGTTGATGACTCACCTACTTGGGCAAGTCTTAAGAGGTGAAGCAAGTACCTCTCCCTCACTCTTATCTCTGCCAATTTCGTGGTTAAGGGCTGGAGAGAAAAAAAGAGTGGAGAAAGAGAGGAAAAGAAGAGGTGAGGAGAGGTGAGGCTTGGGTGGTTCTGCTCTCGGGCAGAATGACCTTTCCTCACTTAAATGAGGCTTTCGGCCAAACCACTGGTTGGAATTTAGTAAAACTAAAGCCTATGGTTAGATAACATCCCTAGCTTTCATATGGCACCGGTTTGATGGATTTTGGAGCTGAACTGAGCGAGTTATGCTCTCTCCAAATGGACTGGTCTGCAGCAGTCCAGCTGCTTGACCCCGAGTTGATGCAGGAGCCATAAATGGAGTTAGACGGCTTGTAATTTGGTGTTCTTGGTGGCTATGGAAAGATAGGAGGCAGTTCTACAACTCTTATGTTGAGGCCCGAAGCTGGTTCTGACTTTAAGGGTTTATATTTCGGGTTGAAGTCACTGCTGGTGCAGGGCAGCTTCTGCCCGAATTGGGGATAGATAAGTGTTGTGTAATTAGATTGTGGTTTACATGCTATGCTTGCTGTGCTTGGGTTATGATGTGACTTTATATGTTTGTGACAGGAGCTTATGATCCCAGGATGCCCAAGGGCTCCAAAGTGAGGGAATGATTGGTATGGTTGTGCTAAAATGCTAGGTAAGTAGGTGATGCGTACTTGTGATAGTTGCTATTGTGTGCTTGCTAGGCAGATGGCCCAATTGCTTGGTTGGCTTGCTATTAGCACCTCTGGTGCATGTGTTATTGATTATTGACTTATGGTTGGCTTGCTGGTTGTGCCCAAGGGGCCATGCATTGCACTTGCATACATTTGCATTGATGTGGATCGTTGGCCAATGGATCATGAGGGTAGTGCAAGCGGGGCTTGTACGTACCATGAGATGGTGGGCACTTGTGTTGTGCGCCACAAGATATTGGCATTGGGTGCCTTGTACAGGTTGTTGTACCTTGCGGAGGATTATGTCCGCTTGGTCTTGTTGACAGGTGGTCATTGCGGTGTGGGATCCACTTGGCCAAAGGGTGGGGCTACGAAGGGCGCTGTGTGTGCCTCGGTAGCAAGCCATATGCACATTGTTGGCTATTCGGTTATGCCTCGTACGTGGGGCTGTGGGATTCGGTAGTGCATGTGTGCAGGGCTGCCAAGACATGTAAGTAGGCCCGGAGTACATCACTTGGCTTACCCGTGGGCCTGATCATGGAGGACCGGATACCTTGCTGATTGGATGCATGTTTGTTGAGCATTACATGCCTTGAATGGTTATTGCTTGTGTGCACATTTGCTTACTGAGTTTTATACTCACCCCTCATATCTTCCCTTGCCTTGCAGGTGCGAGATTGAGTGTACGGGCAGTAGGTCGATGGGTATAGTCGAGTCGACTCTCTTCATTATGTAATTGTATTTATACACCGTATTCGGTTATGTCTTGGATTAAGTGTTAGCGCCCCTTGTAGCAAGAATTTTATAACATTAGTGGATATTGAGTTTTGATACAATTGGTATCTTATGTTGCCTTTGCATATGTTTGTTCGCTTTCGTTGTGCTGCGCATTTCATTGTTGTGACTAACCCGCTAGGCAAGGGCGGCTAGCTTCTATAGTGACGGTTATAGGCCTTGGGTTACCTTGTGGTGTGGTATAGGTGCACATGGTGCCTGGCCGGTCATGCTTAAGCGGGGGCGTGACAGATATGGTAGCGGAGCATAGTTATAAAATTTTGCTAAGGGGCATAGGCTAATGAGTCATGGCAAGTACCCGTCGAGTTAGAGGTTGCGGTTTGGTGAGTGGCTTGTGTCTTGTATGTTTTGCTTGTCTTTCGTGTGTTGTTGTGTTTTTGTGTTTGCTTGATGTGCAGATCGGCAACTCGTGGACATGCTATGATGGCATGGAAAGGTTGGGATTATGGTACTAACGAAAGTAAGTAATGATGTTGTGGATTTGAAAATGGTAGTGATTGTGGGGTTTCGCTGTACAACATGTAATACAGTATGGACAACAATTATGCTAAACTTTTTAAGTGATACAAGTAGTAACATATGGAGGGAAGGTTTATAAATGGCCTGGACAAATACCACATGTGAGGGTATTGGAGTTGGTTTGGATTACTTGGGGTTAATTTGTGGACTACTAAGTTCTCATGATGTATGATGATGAACATGGAGATGTGTGTGAAGTACTACATCTTTTTATGAGGTATAAGCGGAGTGGCACTGCGGAAGCATGGTTGGCTTATTTGGGATGCAATTGGCACGCTATAGTGCTGGGTGCCCAATTGGCACGCTACAGCACTGTTGGTGCATAGTTGGCACACTACAGTGTTGTTGGTGCCTAGTTGGTGCACTGCTAAGCCAATTGGTGCGCCAATTGGTATAATTGGTGTGCTAGTGCATGCACTGGTGAACACCAGTGTATAGGAAAATAGCACCTTGTGGCCCAGTTGAGGCAATTGGTCCGGTTGGCCGATTAGAGCATTAGTGCATGCACCAGTGTGCGACTCGTGCATTTTGTGGCCCGGTTGGCCAACTACTATCCAAGTACACAAACTAGTGGGCGAGTGGTGCATTTTGAGGTTCGGCTGGGAATAATTGGCCTTCACGGCCAATTGGCATGGTCGAGTGCAGGCACTACACCATAATGGGTCGAATAAGTGGTTGAAGGTATTAGTGATGAAAGAATGAGCATATGGATTATGATAGCTTAATGAGCTATATATCGTGTGAAAGAGTTATGGTGGGAACTTGTATGATTATATTTGGAAGGTTAGCAGTACATTGCATAATTTTACTTGCTTTTACTATATGGCTACAATTTATAATGTTTTGAAAGAAATATGCAAGTACTGTTTAGCCTATCCATCTGTACTGTGGCAAGAAGTGCTAGGTAGTCATTAGAGCTAGAATCTATAAGATTCCGATTAAGTCGTCAAGGTATGTGAAATGGGTTTGTCAGATATGATCATAAGTTTGGATTGTACATTTGGATTGTACATTGTAAGTATCAAGCTTGGGAGACATTAAGGAGTTGAGGTTGAACTCAAGAAAGAATTTTGAGGTGAATGGATTGGAGATACATTGGACTGAGTTAATAGCTGAGTAGCACAGTTGAGATAAAAGCGGGGGAATAAGAACACACTGAATAACATATGAGAATAATGAAAGGGCAACGATGTTATCAATGAGTTTACAGTAACATCTGAATTTTGCGGTCTAAATTCTTGAAGGAGGGGATGATGTGATACCCTAGGTACACCATGGTGCCTAGAGGGACACTCACACGATGAGAGTCGGGAACTTATCCTTCGAGGATGCTCGTGTAGGTTATGATGGTATGGGTTTAGGGTCGGTAATATGTGCTAGTGTCAGAGTTTGGGCAATGGTGCACATAGGCTTGGCCTAGTGTGCGCAAATGGGTTCGTGGTGACTCGAAGCATGGATGACCTATTTAGGGGATACCTAGTGCTCGACTTGATTAATCAGTCAATAAGTGATGGATTATGTTGGTAATATATTAATAAGGTGCAATTAGTGCATTGGAGGCACAATTGCACAAGGGAGAAACCCGTTGGCTCGAGTTGGCACGAAATAGTGCACAACAGGGGCACTGGGGTGTCCGTCGGTGCACAATTGGACCCGATGATGTGTAAAATCGTGATTGGCCAAACCGACCAATCAGAGTGAGCCAAGTGGCTCGGGAATAAGGTGCTGGTGGCTTTGGGTGAACAAGCTAGCAGCTTGTGTGGCACGGGCCAATTGGCCATGGATAAGCATGAGGTGGCATTTTGGTGCATGTGGCACCTAAAGAGGAAGAGGTGGCAAGTAGGTTTATGACTCACCTACTTGGGCAAGTCTTAAGAGGTTAAGCAAGCACCTCTCCCTCACTCTTATCTCTGTCAATTTCGTGGTTAAGGGCTGGAGAGAAAACAGAGTGGAGAAAGAGCGGAAAAGAAGAGGTGAGGAGAGGTGAGGCTTGGGTGGTTCTGCTCTCGGGCAGAATGACCTTTCCTCACTAAAATGAGGATTTCGGCCAAACCACTGGTTGGAATTGAGTGAAACTAAAACATATGGTTAGCTAACATCTCTAGCTTTCATATGGAACTAGTTTGGTGGATTTTGGAGGGAACTGAGCGAGTTATGTTCTCTCCAAATGGACTAGTCTGCGGCAGTCCAGCTGCTTGACCCCGAGTTGATGCAGGAGCCATAACTGGAGTTAGACGGTTTGGAATTTGGTGTTCTTGGTGGCTATGGAAAGATAAGAGGCAGATCTACAACTCGTATGTTGAGGCCCGAAGCTGGTTCTGACTTTAATGGTTTGTATTTCGGGTTGAAGTCACTGCTGGTGTAGGGAAGCTTCTGCCCGAATTGGGGATAGATAAGTGTTGTGTAATTAGATTGGGTTTACATGCTATGCTTGATGTGCTTGGGTTATGATGTGACTTTATATGTTTGTGACAGGAGCTTATGATCCCAGGATGCCCAAGGGCTCCAAAGGGAGGGAATGATTGGTATGGTTGTACTAAAAGTCTAGGTAAGTAGGTGATGCGTACTTGTGATAGTTGCTATTGTGTGCTTGCTAGGCAGATGGCCCAATTGCTTGGTTGGCTTGCTATTAGCACCTCTGGTGCATGTGTTATTGATTATTGACTTATGGTTGGCTTGCTGGTTGTGCCCAAGGGGCCATGCATTGCACTTGCATACATTTGCATTGATGTGGATCGTTGGCCAATGGATCATGAGGGCAGTGCAAGCGGGGCTTGTACGTACCATGAGATGGTGGGCACTTGTGTTGTGCGCCACAAGATATTGGCACTGGGTGCCTTGTACAGGTTGTTGTACCTTGCGGAGGATTATGTCCGCTTGGTCTTGTTGACAGATGGTCATTGCGGTATGGGATCCGCTTGGCCAAAGGGTGGTGCTACGAAGGGCGCTGTGTGTGCCTCGGTAGCAAGCCATATGCACATTGTTGGCTATTCGGTTATGCCTCGTACGTGGGGCTGTGGGATTCGGTAGTGCATGTGTGCAGGGCTGCCAAGACATGCAAGTAGGCCCGGAGTACATCACTTGGCTTACCCGTGGGCCTGATCACGGAGGACCGGATACCTTGCTGATTGGATGTATGTTTGTTGAGCATTGCATGCCTTGAGTGGTTATTGCTTGTGTGCACATTTGCTTACTGAGTTTTATACTCACTCCCCATATCTCCCCTTGCCTTGCAGGTGCGAGAATGAGTGTACGGGCAGTAGGTCGATGGGTATAGTCGAGTCGACTCTCTTCATTATGTAATTGTATTTATACACCGTATTCGATTATGTCTTGGATTAAGTGTTAGCGCCCCTTGTAGCAAGAACTTTATAACATTAGTGGATATTGAGTTTTGATACAATTGGTATCTTATGTTGCCTTTGCATATGTTTGTTCGCTTGCGTTGTGCTGCGCATTTCATTGTTGTGACTAACCCGCTAGGCAAGGGCGGCTAGCTTCTATAGTGACGATTATAGGCCTTGGGGTGCCTTGTGGCGTGGTGTAGGTGCACCATGGCGCCTGGCCGGTCATGTTTAAGTGGGGGCGTGACACGGGGGAACATTTCTGAAACGGAGGGGGGGTGGAACCTTTCCCCCGCGGGGACCCCGACCAATTGCCAGGCATGTGCAATATGGGAATGTTATTTGTTAGTGAAACAAGGAAAAATGTGTTACCTTCCGTCTATAATGATTGTGTATAAAACTAAAGCTTGAAGTGTGAACCAATTTGTTAAGGTGGTCTGTCAAGTAAACAACTCAATCCTCTAGGAGTGGATAAAAAATTCCAAAGAAAGCCATGGATTTCTCATGTAAATGCTATATGCAAAGCCAATTTAACTAAGTAACCTGCGAAACCTTGTGAAAAAGGCACTGCCAAATGGCCAGTCCTTATGAGTTATGAGTCAGTGACATCCAATGGAGCCTATGACAGGTCCTCAGCAGGAAAGAATGTACGCGAAGAAAAGGATTAAAGCTAGAATTATTTCTTTGCAAATTACAAGTACCAGTTCATTTGACAGACCAAATTGATTAATGCCATATCGCTAAATGACGCATCATTTACAGATAACATTCGACAAATGTTGTTCAAATGCAACCGCATATAAATAGGAAGCTATTTACACAATCAGCACCTGAACTAAGCGTCCATCTTTGGGAATTCTTAACTGCTGAAATTGAAACTGTGCAGTATAATAAACCAAGAGAATAGAGGGAGAAAATCAAGCCCCTGCCATGATTCTCCAATCCGTTCTTGATTCCATCATCCGCTGCCTTAAGCCTGAACCTGTCACTTAAGCAATGTTCTTTCTGCCTCTAGCCCAGTTAGGGATAGCCGGGGTGCGCTTCAATGCCTTCACTCCAAATGGGTTGGTTTTGCTCTGTTGCAGAAATAGAATCAAGTTTAACAATTAGGGAAACACTAAAGGATACAACACCAAGAAACAGGAGAAAAATGGAAATGGAATTGGAACAGGCAAAGTATCGCTTTTTCTTACGTTGAGGCAGGTTCCTTGCTGCACGTTACAGATGGGATAGTCATGAGGGCAGCAGCTGTAGTGGTCATCACAGCAGGTGGCACCTTCTAGCGGGCAGCATCCCCATGNCGCTTCAATGCCTTCACTCCAAATGGGTTGGTTTTGCTCTGTTGCAGGAATAGAATCAAGTTAAACAATTAGGGAAACACTAAAGGATACAACACCAAGAAACAGGAGAAAAATGGAAATGGAATTGGAACAGGCAAAGTATCGCTTTTTCTTACGTTGAGGCAGGTTCCTTGCTGCACGTTACAGATGGGATAGTCATGAGGGCAGCAGCTGTAGTGGTCATCACAGCAGGTGGCACCTTCTAGCGGGCAGCATCCCCATGAAAAGCAGTAGTTTCCATACTCAAAGACACAGCAGCAGGTGGTGCTCTCGGGGCAGGTGTAGTAGTTGTCACACACAGTTGGGGGCTTGATAGGGGATGGTGGTGAAGGACCTGGGTTGGGGGGATTAGGGCTAGTCTTAATAGGATAGGAGGGTTCCATTGCAATTCCACATTTCCCTTCTGGACGGGCAATGTTTCGCTCCATCCTGACATAACCAGACTCTCCCCAGCTTGCACCCCACGAGTTCCTTACAATCCAGTAATCTTGACCATTCTCGGTACCATAACCTACAGCGACAACACCATGGTCCAAAGCTGTTCCACATCTTCCATCAAATACACCCTGAACGATAAAAAGCAAATCAGTAAAGGGTGAACTTCCCAACAAAGAAGCTCTTCAAGATATGATAGTGTATTGGAAAGCCATTAGGCATAACATAAATTTCAACTCACCGACTGATACAATTGGAAAGCCCTGCCACCTCCTTCAATGGCAACACTAATAGGCTGGTTTGCAAGAGCCTTTCTCAATGCCTTCTCGTTATTTACAGGAACATCTTCGTAACTGTCAATTTTGACAACCTTTGCATTTTTCTGCAGATGACAAAAGAAGACCACAAGGGTGAGATTGCATATCTTCAACGCCAGTTTCTAATTGTTGCCTACATTGTGTTAGTTCGTGAATGCCGTGAAGAAGACTAACCCTGTATGTGTCACAAGTGCCATCTCGGGCTGTATAAGGATAATCTTCCTCGGAGTCAATGCCGCCATTGTTGATGATGAATTCAAAGGCGTAGTCCATGAGACCTCCATTGCAACCCTCATTGTAACCCCTATCGCAATCCACCAACTCCTGCTCGGATAGACTGATGAGTTCTCCAGTAACAATCTTGTTTATACCTTCCACAGCAGAAACTGTTGAGAATGCCCAGCAACTCCCTGTGTTATCAAATCCAATGCAAGAATGTTGTCAGTCAAAGAACAAATAGGCAAGTTTGAAAAACAGATGAGGTGAAAGTTATGTATAAATCGATTAAAGCTGCATAAACTTAGCGGTTCACATCCGAGTCTACTAATGGTCATCCATGTCACTAGTATTTAGTGTAAAACATATTGTGCATGCCATCCTTGACAATTCTTTTACCTGCTTTTCTTTCTAATCTTGTCACTTATTAAGCATCCTCCAAGTCAGGGACTAACCACCACAATACATTTACAATACAAACACCAATAATAAAGAATCCCAATCCGCCAAGAGGACTGAACATTATTGCTGATTATTTTTTTTCTTCTAGTTAAACTATTGCGAGCTTTGTCATGATGAACCGGCCACCGTATCAAGATTCCAGGGGGCCAAAGCAAAAATTAAATATTATCTTCAGGGACCAGCCTCAATTATCTTGTGACGGCCCATGGATATTTCTGTATTTTGTTAACTACCCCACAGAAACCAAGCTACAAAACATCCGAAGAGGTGGATGTATGTGGGCGTGAAAGCGACCAAGTCCACTTTAGCATCTTAGGCAGGCCTTGGGCCCATAACGCCGAAGATTGTATTATCCTTCCAATTAAGTATATCCTTTTGTTGCACCAAAATAAATAAAATAAGATGTCCACCAAACATCTTATTTGGTGCAAATAATGTATAGTGCAAACATGTCCACCATCTAATGTATAGTGCAAATATCAATGAACCTTTATGTCGTACGTTTCAAAAACACACCTAGAGGCCAACGCTTATTCGGCTGTGACACAACTAAAACATGTTACAACTCTACAGAAAGTATGTATATGGATGGACAATTATAATATTTCAGACATTTCAGAAAGTGCTCTTCTGTAACAAAGCAATTAATTCATATATCAGGCACCACCGATACTTGTTTATCATGCGAATTTTCTTTACAGATGGAGTATCTGCGTTATGCAAATCGTTAACAAACAGAAATTCCGTTATTCCAAAAACTTGCCTAAAATTAACAAGCTTTCTCCACCCTGGTGAAAGTCAACACTACCCACAAGTCCGGATTTTTTTATGAGACAAGTCCCAAATTTCTGTTTGTTTTGTGCAGATGTGCCTATTGGAAATATAATTACACTCAATCATCCATTCATTTATTAGATTATTCAACCACAGAACCCAGTACCAAATATCAAAAAGACCAAGGCTGAGGTTATTAGAAAAGCTGATGATGAACTAATCGGTGTGATAACACTGAGATCGCCCCAAAATGATACAGAATCTCAATTTGAATCAGTTGAATTTTATAGTCATAGTAAGGTCATTAAATAGCAAAGTAGACCAAATCCGAGGGCAAAAGGGTAATCTCGTCTTTTTCATAGTAGTGGTGGTAGAGTCTTCTTGTGTTTCTCAATTAGATTCGGATCCAGAATGATTAATCATAGTAGTACACTAGTAGCTAAGTAAATCAGAAAATCAAAACATAACTGAATTTGCCAAATACTACTTAACTCTAAAAAAAAGACAACAAAGAAGAAGAAGCGAAAGGAATAAAGTCAACTTACCGCAGCTTCCCTGATCTTTGACGGGAGCAACAGCACCTTCCTTCCTCCAATCAACGGATTCCGGTAGCGACTCGCCCACACGTGGCGCGTACCGATCACTCGCCTTGGACAACCTGTTCCCAGCAGTACCCCGGCTTCTAGTTCCCACATATCTGGACCTGAACTCCTCGTTGGTCAGATCAGCAAACCGGTTCATCCCCACCTTGTAACTCCAGTTCCCTGAATTGTGCTCGTCGACAAACCTAAGGTTATCCTTAAAGATCTCGAATCTCTTCTCCTTCTCCCCCAAAGCGTTGTACACCTTCCCATGCCTCACAAGCCACTCCTCGTACATGGCCATGACCTCGTCATCTGACCTCCCGTTTAGTTTGGTGCCATGACTTTGGTCATAGGAAATGATCGACATGTCATGGGCCGCACATAGTGTGACAGCCACGAAGAAGAGCATCAACATGAGAGTTGTTGATCTAAACAACCCCATATTTTTTTGCCTTTGTTTTGCTAGGGGAAGTGTTTGGTTGGAGAGATGGAGTGATGATGATGATAATGGTTGGGTTGGGTATGAGAAGTGAAGAGGCAAAGGTGGGGAATGGTGGGCTTATAAAGAAAAAATCAATGAGGGCATTGAGTAATTAATATAATTGACCATGGATTGATATGACATGGGTGAGGGATTAATTTAAAAGGAAAAAAATAATTAAGGCTTTATCTCTTTGCTTAGATATATGGGAAGTTGAAATTTTTGGGTTTGCTGAGAAATGTTATCATAATACCATACCAAAAAACCAGGCCAAGCAAAAACACTCTCTGTCCTCAACAGTAAGCTACAGTAAAAAAAAGAAAGACACAGCGACACCATTCCCACTCGCCACCACCATCTCCGGCGAGGTAGAGCATGGCGTGAGGAGCCCAACTCCCCCCGGTGTGACGCCTCGCAACCAGTCCCATCCACCGAGTCAGGTGTTGCTGTCCGGACGTCGTGGTCTAGCTCCAACTTCTGTTCGCTCGGCGGTGCGCGGCGCGGAGACCGCGCGCACGGTGGGGGAGAGAGGTTGAGAAGCCGGCCGCGTCGGTACCTGCTTGGTGGCCTCCGGGACTGCTGTCGACTGGAGGGATGAGGTCGCACCTCCCGACCCCAAAGAGTGACCTCCAGTCCCATTCACCGCCGACGGTCCCGATCCCGTGAAGTGGCGGCCTCTCCTCTCACAGGAGACAGGCTCCGGCCATCCTCACCCCCCCTGTTCCGACAGACCGGAGCTTCTCCACCAGTCTCCACCACCGGCCCCTTTGGTCCTGACCCTCCCTCGTCCTCAACCGTACAGCACGGACCACCAATGGTCCAGGAGCTAGAGCGCCCGACCTTAGCTGCCGCGACCCCAGGCTTACCTGAGCTCCCGTCACTGCCTCTAACCGACCAGGAGAACTCTAAGACTGCCGACCCAGATGTGCTCATGGAGGCAGCCAAGCCTACGTACCGAGACTCGCTCTTTGGCGGGCCTAATCCTTTGTACCAATCGGACCCTTGGGAAATCGAAGGCGAAGCCGAGTACGAGGACGGTGATCTGATTGTGTCCCATATTGCAGGCGTGCCTAACCTGGAGTTGTCCGAGCCTTTCAAAGCTCGCCTAGATAAACAATGGGAGAATGCCGTAGTGGTCAAACTGTATGGGAGAGCCATCGGCTACAAGGCCCTCCACACCCAATTGCAAACCCTTTGGAAGCCAACCGGGGCGTTCAAAATTTTAGACCTCGAAAATAATTTCTACTTGGTGAGATTCTGGGCACCCCAAGACTTCATTCACGCCTTGACTGATGGTCCTTGGATGATCTACGGGAATGTGCTGAGTGTGCAACCATGGTCCCCCAATTTCCGAGCCTCCACAGGGAAAATCGACTCGATCGTGACATGGGTCCAGTTCCCAGACTTTCCGACGAACCGGTACCATTCTAGGATTCTCAGACAACTCGGAAACATGGTGGGCCGGACGATTAAGCTCGACGGTAATTCTTCTAATCCCAGTCGAGCTAAATTTGCTAGAGTCGCTGTATGTCTGGATTTGACCAAGCCTCTTCAAGGTACAGTGCACCTGGAAGGCGAACCCATAAAGGTTGCCTATGAAGGGTTGCATAACATATGCTATATTTGTGGTCATTTGGATCATAGTCTCTTAGCCTGTCCGGAAGCTCCACAGGTTCAGAAAGGCGAGACAATGCCCCCAGCTGCACCCACAATGTCTACAGGGATGTCATCCACCGTGGCATCTAATGGGAGGGGGGAATGGATGAATGTCCCCCGGAGGACTAACCGGCTCACTCGACGTCCGTTCACCAGCCCCTCGGTTCCCTCCATAGTCCCCCATACCAGAATTGCAACCAATAGGTTTCATCTCCTGGAGAGTGCTCGCTCGGAGGAGCCACCGACCATGCCGACCCCCGGCGCAACCACAACTACCCCAATGTCGCAGACACAGCCCATTGCTCCCACAGTGCCAACCCATGCCATTGCCCCCCCTCCGCCACAACCAACCGTCAGCGCCAACCAAGACCAGCCCGAACCTATCCCCGACTTACCTACACTTCACGATTTTATCGGAGAAGGTTCCCTCAAAAGGTCCAAAAGTAAACTTGCTAACCGACTCGCCAAACAGACCACCAAAAAATCCCAACCTCTGAAACTCTCAAAGCTCATCTCCAAAGATACCCCTAAGCGTCAATCCCTCCAAGATGTTTCTAATGTCAGCTCCTTCCCGCCCAACATCGATGTTATCCATTCTTCCACCGGACCTGTCAACTCCCCTGTTCCTCCCAATGCCAACTACCCTGTTGTTTCCAACAATTTTATCCACTCAGCCCCTCCTCGAACCCGTAAACACCAAAATCATACGGCGGTGGTTCTCACGGAAGACGACCATCGTATGGTCTTCTCTCCAGGTGCTTCCAGTTCGAGTGCAGCAGGGGACCAACCGCCGGATACTTTCCATCTTCGCTGACCACACCACCCTGGTCCTTGTTTCATCAGTCATTATAATGTGTTGTTCTGTATTTTGGATGTTTTTCCTGTCCCGCACAGCGGGATGTTGATATATTCTCATGTTGGTTCTGTATTGTTATCAGCACGTCTCTTGTATAAGATAGGAGTCGATTTGAGCTACCGACTTCTAACCATGTATCCAGCTCACGTATATTTTTAATATACTTCCCGGTTCCGACCAAAAAAAAAAAAAAAAAAAGAAATGTTATCATAATACCACCAGCGAATGACTTGAGAGACAAAAACTAAAAAGAATTTAGTAACCATGTGGATTAGATTTCATTGGCCAGTAAAGAGCAGATGATACCAAAAGTGACCAACCCCCCATGAACCGGGGAACACTGTAATGGGAAGTAATCCACACGCGCGGGTAAGTTAGGTATGCATTCGCTAATGTGTGTTTATTGATGTTCTATAGTGGTGTGCGAAATAGGATCGGCCACGTCATCTTACTTTTATCTTTTGGGTGCCTTGGGCCAGTTGGAGACTGGGACTGCTATTTTTGTCACAAGGAGGGGGGCCTACAACGAGAGCTTTTGAAAGATTTTTTTAAATGTTTTGGCCTTTGTATCAATAATTTCGTCCCCCTTCACTTTCACATACACACAGTCACAGTTGCTTATTCCATTACCGCTCCATTTGTCTAGTGACTCGAACCCAAATTCAAATCGGGTTTTGAATCTTCCTGCAGAAAAAAAATATATATCTTCATTTAGAAGAAATTATATTTGGATTAAAAAAACCCCTCTCTTGTTTTGAACGGAGGATTAAAAAAATCTCTGGTGCATGGAAAACGTTTGTTGAAAGTTGAAACAAAATGAAGAAAGATTCAATTAATCTTTCTAGCTGTATCATTTATGATTGATACAAATCTTTCTCGAAAGATTGAGATGACCGACTTGAAGTTGTGTGAAGATATGCAAAATCAACCAGTTCCCAGAACCAAAAACGCACTACATCTTTGATTTTAAGCACCCTCTAAGGAAAAAATATATACTTTAACCATCAAAAAATAATTCTTAAAAAACGCACTTAACTGTATCTATCAGTTAAATTCACACCAAAAATATAAACAAAATGTAGGTCAGCAATGTACTGATTTGTTTTGAGCACAGTATACTGAATTATAGATGTCATTATTTTTCTTGCAATATAGATATAATTATTATTTTTTTCTTACATAGATGTCCGAACATATACATACCTAAGAGAGTATCCATCAAAAACCTTGCAAGATCCAAACATCCAACTATGCTGAAGTATCAAAAATTTTAAAAATTTCCGTATATGTTTGCTCTTATGTTCTCCAAACAGGGAGTTAGTTAGGCCTGAAAGGTAGACGGATCTTAATTAAAATCTTACAAAAGACAATCTTATGTTGATAAAGATTTTACTACACAAAACAATTATATATCCTCAACGAGAAATTTTTGTAAACCATTGTCATAAAGGAGAGTCAATATATCATAATTTAAGCAATACACGAGAAATATATGGTGAGATTTTTTTCTAATTACTTAATAGGGGTTGATAGATTGAAAAGGAAACTAAAGATTAATAAGTTTTATCCTAAATGAGCAATTTCGGCTATGTTCAAAGTGAATTCCATTTTTGGATCTATATTTCTATCAGCGGATAGGTACGAGAAATTTTATGGTGAGACTCCCCAAGTTTCATTAGTTATAGACTTGATCTTAAATTTGATTATATTAATAATAATTAAATCATTTAAATATATAAATTGAATGTGCAGATTTATTTCCTAAATAATACATGATAAATTAGAAAAAAAATATAAATTCAAGGAGGAGAAAAGAGAACCCATAAAGTAAATTTGATGAATAAATAAACCTTAAAATAGAAATAATAAACCCTTAAATATATTTTATTACCATAAACAAGGAGTCTACAACTAATGAAGTTTGGAGGAGTCCTCATAATAAAATTTTCCAATACGTACTTGTTGTCCTCTTACAGTGTTGTAGGGTATTAATCGACCTCAAAAATATCATTAGGCAGACGCCCCACCATTTCCAAATGTCTTATAATTGATATACCTTTTTCTGTATTTTTATCTTGCAAAACAAGTCACTATACAAGAAAGGAATATCAATCGATAAGGACGATTATTTAAACTTTAGGCATTGACATAACAGCCGTGATGCCCGATGATGGGCCATATGACAGATTCCTTGAATCTTTGGGCGCAATTTATTAAGGAGGAGGCAGGGAAAATAATGCAGCGATGACCTTCTAATTGCCAAATACATAAATAAGATAATGCCATTTTGATTCTGACAATAACATTTTAATTATCTTACCCACCCACGAACATGTATATTTATTTACAAGAGCTTTTAGGACACGTTAGGCAGTGGCCACATGCAAGGAGCCAATTATCGTGCGTTTATTCTTTGAATTTTGATTCATCCAATCGTGTATTATTCGTAAACCTACTTCCTGCCGGAGAACACGAAATAAATTAGTAGATAGAATTCAGTTAAGGATAAAGTTACGGAGACACCACGTAACATTACAAAAATAAAGAAGAAAAGAAGAAGACGATGCCATGTACTGGTGGTACTGGTTGTAAACGAAGTGACCTAGAAGTTCTAGTTTTGTCATTATTGACCCATGAATTTTCCGATTCTTTTTGTTGTGATATTTATTTATTCGTTGATTCGTTCTTCAAGAAATTGTTCGTGTTTTTGAAAAAAATTAAAACACCGAATACAAACTAAAACTTAGTTAAAATTGATAATATTTAATCAGTGATTGTTGTTCTTAGTATATTTTAGTTTTTATATTCAAACACAAAGCTTCATCATAAACCATGGTATCAGAAATTTCCAAATAGGATGGGAGGAGAGAGACCAAAATTTTCAATGTGGGTAATAGGTATTATTATGGATTAAGCCACCACGTGAACCCGCTTTATGAATCGTCGTGGAGCCAGAGGAGACAGTTGGGCCCAGTAGCCCATGAACTGATATCTGAATATCACAAAAATCCAGTTCCAATTTTGTCTAAATATCACAAAAAAAAAAACACAAAATCCCGTTCCAATTCTGTCACTCTCCTAATTTGTCTTATTATCATCCGGCTATTTTTTTTTTAATCTCACCCACCTCATTATATACACACAAATAATGTACATCCATCTAAATTTCCCCATCTCCTTCTAGACTGACACTGCAAAGTTCTGCAATCTACTACACTTGAGCCTCTAGAACACACTTGGCCTGGCTGGGCTGGATGATGTTCATGGAAGGATGGAACTGAACTGTTGAGTTCTAACTTCAAACTCCCCTCATCTCTCTCCTCCCGTTCAAGTGGACTTTGTAGAGATTCTGTATTGTTTTTTTTTTCCTCTGGATCGTATCGTTTTCTCGTCCAAGTGCAACAGGTTGCGTGTTAATGGCCCCATCCCACTTGTTCCTTGATTTTACCGAGTTTGTAGTGGTATGGCTGGCCCACAGTTATAGGCTACGTGGGGCCCATATTGGATGACAGTTGAAGAATTACCAGCCGTTGATCTAACCAAAACTGTATCCCAAACAGACCACGATATTGGATTTGGAGCAGCAATTTTCTGATAAGAGCTTATTGGGTTCCAGTCACTCGATAGTATACAGTTGGGTTCAGGTTATGGGATGGCCGACCACACCTTATTCAATCACCTGCATTCTACGCATGCATTGATGTCATTCTCTTTGGCTATGGAAATTATATGCCCTTTTTTTGTTTTTTTACTCCTAATGTTCGGTTGATTAATCTTTATTACTGTTTAGGGTGAAAATGATTAATTGAACAATTCTTTAAATTTTGCGGCGCCTTTGATCTGTTTTTGTCAGGGGGGTGATAATTCATTCATACACTCTTTTCAAGCCTTTGGATGTGCGGAAGTGTTATCTTATTCTTATTTTTTTCATATATTTTATGTTCTTGAGTGTGTGTCATGCGGAACTAAGCTACTTTCTCTTCCTACTTTTATTTAATCTGAAATCTACTGCTTGGTCACTTAAAAAAAGAGAGTAGCAGCACACCACTGTGAAAAAAGACAAAAGAAAAAGAAAAGTAAAAGACTACCACCACATTTGCCATCCATTCTTGAGAGAAAAGAACGATGCAGAAGCACCCAGCTGGGCCGTTCATACAAGACTAAAAGTAGATTCGTCGAAGTTCGAGTATGAGAGGTAACTCGACATAAACATTGGCGATCTGAAACTTACTCATTGGCTTTGAGACAATTCACACTATATTTTTTCCCTCAAGTTGACGGTTAAGTCTTAATTAGGATTAGTTTTGATTTTGTACTCTTACAATCATCATATATGATGACTCAAAAGTCTGTTATCTTTACAATTGGATGTTGTCTTTACAAATAATCCTACATAGTTTTCACGGTGGATAAAGGGTCCAATTTGGCACTAAATTAGTAATAGATTTGGCAATCCGGTCTGCTGCACCATTGCCCTGCCTACTTATGAATTGACAGCTAATTGACAATCTCAAATTGGGGAACAATACTCATAGTGTCTTTGATAAATGGCTTTGATTTACGGGCAAGCCTCTTCCATCCCATCCCTCCACGTAACTGCAGATTACTTTTGAATCAGTTTCAATTATGATTTTGGAGAAACCTCAAGGTGCTGTAGATAGTCTCACAGATTCTCTTAATTAAAGCTGTACAGGTAATGAAGTCCTGCTCTTCACTTCTAAACCTTCTGGGGCTACCAATGTGTTACTCTGTTTCAGCTAGCTGGTAGTTCATTAGAATATAGGCTATGTTTGGTATAAATTGAAAATGGAATGGGTATGAGAACAGAAATACCATCTTTTATTGAACCATCCGATTCCCATTCATTAAGCGTGTTTTGATATCAATTAAAGAGTGCCAACCAAACAAAAAAAGGAATTAGAATCCTTTTCCATTTCCGATTCCATGCATACAAACATAGCCATAGTACCTAGACACGATTTGGATATTTATTCTTTTATTTTTGGTTGACACACCATCCAGGAGATTTTTACCCCGGAGTTGGTGTGTAATAATGTTATTACTATTACTAGGAAGCGAGTAGCGAATATTGTAATAGAAAACCCCGATTTCCTAATGAAAGGGAATATATAGTTTATAGGAAACTTCCATCTTCATAGCAGTAGGAAGCTACTGATTCCCAGGCCCCAGCTAATGTAAAGCACTTTACCAAAATCTGCATCCCAACGATCTAATAGATAAAGTCAGTTTTGTTCTTTTAGCTCTAATAAGTAGAAACACAACCACCAGGACTTCAAATCACCTAGCATACTACTCCCTCTGTCCTTTTATTTTTTTGGTTTAGGTATCTACACACATATTAAAAAATACATTTAATAGGTATAGATTTGACAACTTTATATTAAGTTAAAACTAAATTATCTCTTATTTTAAAAAAGATAATAGAGACAATCAAAGAATCTGGTATTATGAGAATAAGGCAAAATAAAAAAAACATCATTTAATGCTCATCAAATATTCTAAAGCGACAATATTTTTAGGATAATTCTAAATGGTTAAAACGTCAATAAAAAAGAGACAAACGGAGTATTTGTTTATGGTCACCATATGATAAATCCTAAAATTACAGCCAACAATATACCACTAGCCTTCTAGTGAATGCACTAAGTTTTTTTTAACCATGTATAGTATAACATTAAAATTGGTGCAAAAAGACTTTGGAATGTGCTACGTGTCATAGCCACTTTTGCACCAACTTTAAACTTTTTATTTTAATCTGGAAGGTAATCTGGAGAGGAGTATTAACTCTCCGTAACTTTTTCTTTTGTCTGCGTGCCAAAAAAAACTTTCAAAACTTTCTTGGCATAGGTCCTTTCAAATCACTTTTATTCATTGCAAAAACTAATAGTGTGTTTGGAAAGTTCTCATTGTTTTTGAAAACTATGAAAGCTTGTTTGGATTAAAAAAGCTTGGTTGTTTTGAAAAAAGACTTCTCCCAAAAGACTTCTTAAAGAAGCAAAAACTAAAAACTAAAAAAAGAAGTTCTCAACGCTTCCGTGAAAACTCGCGGTGGCAATTCTGTAAATTTAAAAAAGCCATTTCATTAATGGCATTTTTGTAATTAAAGAAACACCCACCTTCCGTTCCTTCTCTCTTGGTTCTGTTTCTTCATTCTCTGTTGTTACTCTTCTCGCCGGCCCTCCTCCTCATTCACGTTGTCCTCCACCTGTCTGTCGCCTTGAACTGCGCCGGTGGCGGCAAGGCTCGCAGCCTCTACGAGATCCTCGTCATGAAAGAAACGGCATCACAGCGGGAGATCCACAACCAGGGACTTCATCGAGATCCACAACGAGGCTGTCAGATCTGGCTACGAGAAGGGTCTACGGACTTGTCACTGCTATCGGTGGTGGAGGCGAGGTATTATAACAAGCGGAGGAAGGAGAGAAGAGCCAGCGGAATTTCCCCGGCCCGTAGATGGGAAACAAGTAAGTGTTGGTAGTTGCCTTCATGCCAATCTGATTGATGTAAATTCCAAGCCTTTTTTTATTTTTGGTAGAGAAAGACTACTAATTACTTGTCGAGCAAAATTACTTGTGGAGAATTTATTTTGATCTTCATTAGTCAAATGATTATACTAATTACTGTCATTGTTATTGGAAATACTTACGGCACGTTTGGTTGGGCGTAATTGGGACTGTAATGTAATCGCGATTACATTAAACATCTCATTCCCATGTTTGGTTGCAACCAAAAATGAAACTGTAATGTAATGCCCATTCCCCGATTACGTCCTTTCCCTGAATCACGAATACATCCTTAAATTAAAGAATTCCCATTCCATTACTTCTTCCTCCCTTCCCAATTTTTTTCCCGACACTCTCCTCCTTTCTCTTCGTCTCCATTTTCCCTCCCCTTCCCCTTTCTCCTCCTCCTCCTCCTCCTCCTCCTCATCCCCACACCATCGACGCGGCACTTTCTCGGAGTGGCCCGGCTCTTCTTGGCGGCTCCGCCAGTCCCTCGTGCAGCTCCGCCCAGTCCCTCTGGCAGCTCCGACCAGCCCCTCGGCGGCTCCTCACCTCTTCTTCTTCTCCTCCTCTCTTCCTCCTCCTCTCCTCTACCTTCTCCAACGAACCTGCCCTTGCACTCCTCCTCTGCAACGACGACTGCTCCTACTGCTCCTAGGTGAGTGATTCTCTCCTTACTTGAATATATTGGTTTGTTAGTTTATTAAATTTTCTTAAACTTCTTGTGTTGGGTTATAGGTTTCTTTTTCTGCTCCTTGTTCCTAATTGCTCAATTTGTTAATCTCTTATCATGATATGATTATTAGATTACATCAATTTTGATTTCAGTTGATTGTGGTTCTGGGTATTTCATTTCTGCAATTTTAGTAGTCAAGGATTGGAGGTGAAGCATTTATTTTGGTTTTCTGTGAACTTCTTTGGTCTGATTCTGCAACTGCGTATAGAATGTACCTGTTTTATGTATGCTTCTATCCTGCTTTGTACTATTCTAGTTCTACATCTAGTTTGTTATCTGGGTAGAGTTTACTAAGAGCTAATCCGAATCAAAACATTTTGCATATTCATCGTTTCGTTAAGCTACCGTTTTGCAAATAGAAGTCCTTTGTTGTTAAGCTAAATTATGCAGCAAAACGCCTGATCTCAATCGTTTTTATCCCTGCCCTGCTGCAAAATTCAATGAAATATCCAATAAACTTGGAGTCAACAAGCTAAGGGAATATGGAACAGGCACGTATCAATAACAAAAGAAAAGTTGAGCAATAGCTTTCAGGAAGAAATTCTGTCAACTTTGTGGGGAAGCAAAGTCTCTATTTCGATGCTGAAATTATGAAGTAGTTGCATCTGCCTGTGTCTAGCTAGGTCGGAAGTCACTGTCTCCTAAAATTTTAAATGTGTACATATATCCGATTAAGCCCGTATTTGAATTTTTCAATTGATTAACTGGGAGAGTTCAGGCCTTGATATTTCAATTGTAGTTCAAGAAGCTTATAAATTATTCTAGGAACAAGCACATGAAGACTTCTAAGATATAGAAGAGGCACTACTGTACAATTGCATTGGCTTCACTCTGAACTAAGGTTTTATCATTGTTGGTCTTTTGATGTTTCAATCAGTTTTGAACCAGATTGCAACCCCTCTTCAACTAATTCAATCTGCACTTGACAAGATAATGCCCGGCTCTTCTATATTGTATCATCACTTTCTGCTCAAAAATTCATTTTGGTTGTACAAACTGTATCTATCATTTTCTTTTTTGGTATATTCTCCTTGTCCTCTCTCTAATTGCCTGTTTGTATATGTTTTACTGATATTCCTTCCTATGTTACTGGGCTTATAAGCACAAAATATCATGGCTTTGTGTTTACTTATAACGCCTCATGGGTTTCTAATTTAAGTTGTTAGTACATGGTTAGGTGTTGATTAGGATTGCAGCTCTGTTGTTTATGCAGCACCAAGTAGACACATAGGTCAAAGGACATGAAAAGAGTAAAGACTGGATTAGTGAGAAATGATGCAGTGCAATTAGACCTGGCATTGTTCTGCTGCAATATCATTAAAAATTGCAGACTGTAATGGGAAGGAATTAAAGATAAAGAATGTATAAGACGAACAAGCATTAGGAATAGGTCCTCTAGTCCATTACTATTAAAAGAAACACATAAGAAAAGGCCAAAGATATTTCAGCGTGTGAGGAGAAGAAAAGGTCTTTGATTTTGAGTTCTATCAAGAAGCTGCTCTCATCTCCAAACTTCACATTCTGTTATATATATGGTCTTCCATTTGCATATCTTGTGAAAGTGTTTCCAGTTTTAGTAGCACCTGCCTTCATAGTTGCACGTATGGCTGCCTCATACTTCCAGTTTAGATCCTTGGTTTTGTTATCTATGCATACATGGTAAGTCTTAAAAGAAAGCGTGGAGAAGCTCTTCTATCTTCCACATGGTTTTTACTCCTTGGGTGAAAAGAAGTAGAAAAAAGAGTATCTATCTTCTCAGTTTTCTTTTTGGTACTAGTTTAGTGATCTTTTATGTTTTTCAAAAAGTAATTTGGACCAAGACATAATGATTCTGCACTTTTTTTTTCACACCCTGCTGTTTACCTACCGCTTAAACCACCCTTTAACTACTGACTTTAATCCTACAGGTTCTAAGATTTTTTTTGAAGGTGGGGAAGATTTGTCCAAGCTAATGTATTTGAAGGTGGGGAAGAGAGTTCAAAATTGAAAAAGATTAAGCTTGACACCGGTTCGCAATTATCTAAAGCGATTAAAGAGTCGTCAATGCTTCTAGGTACGGTGATTGGGAAGGCAACCGATCGTTTGAGTCGCGCATTGGAGGACATCGAGGCTATTGAAAAGAGATTGAAGATTAATGATGCTTTGACATCATTATCGGGTCTCACTATGCTTGAGCGACATAAAGCTACAAGGAAGATTGGTGTGACCGTGAAACGCTTGATATATTTTTCACTATCCCGAAAGAAGAAAAAGAAGTTTGGGTAAAGGCATTACTTAATGGAGATATTTGAAATTTGAACAATTTTATTTAGGTGCATATTGGATATGTAGGATACTTTGTAGAAATGTAAGACTTGAATTCAGTGTTTACATTGAAAAAATCTATTATTATGCCTACTTTTTATAATTTATTGCAAATATATTAGCTTATTTTTATTGCAAATATATTAGCTTATTTTTTGTAATACTAACTTTTTGATTAACTGTCAAGTTGCTAAATTTCTTAAGTTTATAGAGTGAAAAGAATTAATATTTTGAGCCTTTTATTAATTTAATATTTGTTTTTTACCAACCCATAAATGAGTTCTTGTGATTTTTTTTACTTTATAAACCAAAAAAAATAATCGCAAATAGAGATTGGAAAATGTTTATTTTTGTTAGAAACAACTAGATTACATTACATCTTATATGGTTAACCAAACATTGTATTGTAATCAACATTGTAATCTCTCATTCCATTACATTCCATACCCAAACACAGTAATGGAATCATCATTCCTTTCCATTCCACCTCCATTCCATTACTTTTTTGATTCCATTACAGGGCTGATTACATTACATCCAACCAAACGTACCCTTATTGCTTTGCTGCGAACATAAATGGCAGTAATTATTGTTTTTAAGAATATTTTAAATAATAATAGTTGAGTTGATGTGGAGGTAAATATAACAAGTAGGAGCAAGATGGATTTTAGGCTTTGAGCCGTTCTGGTTCATCGCTTTCCATTGAGTTGTGAATGTTCATGTAGGTTGGGTCTTATGTGTGGAAAACTTGCAAGGAATTCTATGAAGAGGTTTTGCTTGCCGGTACTGCGCATACTTGTTCCATTGAGTTGGGCTGATATGATACCAAACAATTGAAGTCTTGCCTTTCAACTTTTGGCCATTTCCCATGTCCTTAGCCACTTTAATTATTTTCCTGATGACAGTGCTGCAGGATTGAGATTTATGGAGCAAAGTATTCCCAATGGATTATCGCAATGGAGGTGTATTTTCAGCTTTCTTTTTTTGAATCCTGATGGATTTTCTTCTTGGATGTTAGACACCAAGTTGGTGCTTCTGGGTGGCTTAAAAGTGAGTAGTAGGCAAATTTAAATTTATTGGAATGACTACAAGGGACATTATTCAACTTGGTTTGATTGTGGTTGCAGTAGTTATTTGCTTTACTACATCGCCAGATGAAGAGAAGGATAAGGCAAATGGGGATTGAAACATACTCCTCGGAAGAGTTTCTACGTATGTTCATTCCTATAGTTTTTCTCTATTTTGAAACTCAGTTTATGCTAGATACCCCATGTATTTCATAAACAATTGCAGTTGCTCTTCATATGTTAATAAAACGGCTACAAGAATGTTCTTGCTATTGTTGTGGCCACTGACTACTCCTTCCTGTTGTTGAGAAAGTGAAGGAATACTTGAAGGTGTGCTTTTTGGTCAGTGGCTATTATTTTTGTTTTGGTCTTTCCTAATGCTGAATGATTGAAATGCAAAATTGCAGGATCCAAGTAAATTCGTAGCTGCAACTACAAGTGTTGCTAGTGCTGCTGCTAGCAAGGTGGAAGAAGCAGCAAAGCCTACCTGAGGAGGAGAAGTCTGACAATGATATGGGATTTAGTTTGTTTGACTAAGTTTATTCACTGATTGTTTGACGGTGATCTTTATCACATATGAATTGTTATTTAGAGGATATGAGTCATTATTTAGAGATTTTAAATTGAGCTAAAAATTATCCTTATAAGCTACTTTTGCTCTTATATATATATGGTGGATGTTACATTGTCAGTGCCTCATTATTGCATAGTTTTTCTAGTATCGCCATGTGATATTAAAAATATTTTAAATATTCAACAATAATTATTAATATAAGTATTGAATAAATTATATTTTAAATTAAATTATTAATAATTATATCATTGTGATTTTGTTGTAAAACTCTCAAATATATTTCAAATATTTTACTAAATAAATTAATTTATTAATCTAGTAAGTTTTAAATTTGTAAGGTTCAAAGACAGTTTTTATATTTTTTTTTAACCAAACAAGTTTTGTATTCTTAGTTCTTGGAGAACTGTGGAAAAATACAAAGTATCCAAATGAATTTTCAGTGCTTCAAACACTCTCAGAACAGTTTTTAGTTCTCAATTTTCAAAACAGTTCTTAAGAACTAAAAGCACAAAACAATTCCCAAACGCACCCTAAAGTTGCCAAAGCTTTTTATCGATAAATTTTTTGTTTATTAAGAAACTTTTTTAAAACGTGAAACATATTATATTTATTACTTAAAAAAGTTATCTTTAAAGATTTGTCTGCTTTATTTTCTAAAAAAAAAGTCTCTATTCTATTTTTTCCTTGGGAAAAAATTAATTAGTAGTTTCTTCCTGAAATTTATGATAAAGAAAGGTGCAACTGACAAAAATATTAATTATTTTTTAGGCTTTAATTTGTAGAAAAAACAAAAAGAGAGAGAATATATATGTCATTCTTAGTAATTTTATTCTTTGCCATATATTGCTTGAAGCGCCCCGACCCGTATTTACCGTACACAGTAAACACGAGCCGGAACTGTGACAACCCAGCCCAACAAGGTCTAGCATACAGTGTAAACAACCATAACTCGGCTCAACAGACCATAATAATAAAACAACATAAATGACAAAACCGGCCCATTGGCTCAATAACAATAAAAACAGTGCACAGAAGACTTTAATATCTCACTAACACTGTATGCGACACATGCAAACTATGGATCCAAGCCCTGTCCAAGGGATAACGCTGCAGCCTGTCTGGAATGCACCAAGCCTGTACATAAAACAACTCATCCTACGGGATGAAAGCCCGCAGGTGAGGGGTGAGTCCGAAGTGCTTACGACAATGGAAAGACGATCAATATGGACACTAAAAATTACTCAAGTCCAAAAATAAGTAAAAACCGACCCAAAGACTCAAATAAAATCCATTATCCAATTTTTATCTTTCTGTGCCCCGTCACGGATAAGCTAGGGCCGTACCAGGTTATCAACCTGTTCCTGGTGCCAGATCAAAAAGAACCCAGGGATAGACATCCCAAAAATAACAAACCGGGATAGACATCCCAAGCATAGACATGCTTATCACACGAACCCAGATCATGGCCACCACAAAACAGTCTCTAACCATCCGGTCGTACCTCTACTTACCACGTGACAATTATATTACCGTCATCAAAAACCAAACTCAGGGATCGACATCCCTAACCAAAATACCAAGGATCGACATCCTTGTCACTATTCATTAATTATGCCATTATACTTATTCCAAAAGACACAGAAAATCGACACGGGGATAAACATCCCAAAAATACCAAACAAGCACCGGGATAGACATCCCGAGCCAAAACACAACAAAAGCACAGCATCCAACAATGCAACAACACCAAACACAATAACCGAGTAATAAGGCACATATTGAAGGAAATCCATCCTCACCTTGGCCGATTACTCAACTTCGGAAATAATGACCGGTCCGACGCCGGCTCCTCGGGAAACTGCCCGATATCCAAACCTATACACAAAATCATACATACACATAAATGCACATATTCGGTATGCAATGATGCCAATACTACGTAATTACCCATCCCGGTTACTTATCCCTTATTATTATCATTTATCGAAAATATTTAACCATACGTATATCCGAATATAATTTCGGTACTATATTTTAATTAAAATTCTATTCAAAATACTTCATAAAATAAGTATAATTCCAAAATAATAATCATCATATTTTTCCAGAAAAATAATAACCTATTTATAATTTTCAGAAAATATATATAGTATTTATCTTTTTCTAAATACATATACAATTTAATTTTCCCATACAAAATATAATTAACTTTAATTTCCAAAATACATATTTATATATAGATAACAAAATCATAATTTTTCAGACGAAAATAATACATATATTAAATTTCTAGAAATTATTCTCAAGGTAAATATATATTTTTCCAATTAAAAATGGTTTTCCAAAACCAAACTTAATTATTTAACCAAGTAAATATATTTATATTTTAACACAAATACCAGAGTTAAATTGGCAGTAATTTACTCAAAATAACTATATAATTTTTTTTCCAAAATATATATATCAGATTGTAAATAAATAAGTATATATAAATATAGTTTTTTTTTAAATTAAAACGGACTGGGCTTGAATAGTGTCGGCCCAGACCAAGGCAGCAGGCCCGTAGCACAGGCCCGCGCCCAAGACCCGGCCCAATACAAATCCAGCCCAACCCAAACGAGACAACCCAGAAACACGACGGGTCAAACGCGACCCGGATACAATCGGACGGATCCTTGAAGAAATCGGGTTGCTCACCTCGGGTTCGACGCTGGCGGTGCGACGGCAGGCGCGGGGAAGGGCGAGCGACCACAACAACATCTGCGGCGGACGAAGGGCGGCGCGAGGGCGGCGAAAAACCAGCGCTGCAACGCCGGCAGGAGGCGGGAGACGCCGAGGAGCTGGATCCGTCGGGTCTGTCCTCGGGTTGACGCTCCTGGACGGCGCGTCTCGCAGCGGCGTCGAGCGGTGGCGGTGAGGTCGAGGTCGCCACGTCGTGAGGAAGCTTCTGGTGGCGGCGGTGCAGCGAACGGCGGCCTGGAACGGCGACACGTGAACAGTGCTGAGGCGGGGGAGAAGGTGACCAACTGTTCATCGGGTTTTTTTTCCTTTTTTCCTTATTTTCTGCTTTTCTTTTCTTTTCTTTTCCTTTGATTTTTTTTTATTTTCCTTCTCTTTTTTTTTTCATTTTCTGTTTTATTTTTTTCTTTTTTTCTTTTTCCTTTTTCTCTCTTTTTTTTTCTCTCTTTTCTTTTTCCTCTCCTTTTCTTTTTCTCTCTTTCTTTTTTTTTTCTTCTCCTTTCTCACCCGGTTCTGGCTGCCTCCTCCTCTTTATAACTTTAAATTTACTATTAGTCTTGTGAGGTTCAAATAATGCAAATCCGTCTGTATTACGAGCGAGTCCGATCCGGACCAGAAAATAACCGATACCTCCTTAGTTATTTTCCGGTGTGATTTTCTGAGAATTTCCGAAACCCGAAAAATACCAACTTAGTTCCGAAAAATTCACGGGAAAATCTCGAACGCGGGAAAACCCTCGGTTTCGAAAAGCAACTTTCGATTTACCTTGAATTAATTACCCAAGATTAATTCAACAGTAAATCACGGTAAATAGACTTCTACAGTCCGGTAAAAATCCAAAATTTTTACCCGGGCTGTTACATTGCTATACTTTTTCTTTCAGAAAACTATTTTATGATTCATATTTGTTAAGTAGACATCCCACATGAGTTACATGAATTATTTTAGATCTGCCTCAAAATTATGGCATACCTAATGGCTATCTGTGGGGAAAAAATTTATATTGCTCAAGTTGTACCATACTACCATGTAGCATAGTAACTTGATAAAATATAATAAGTTAAGGTTTCCGACCTCTTAATTTTTCTCATTTTAAAAGAATCCTATTAGTTATATTATACCAAATAAACAATGTCACTCAATACAGTCTGAGCACCATAAAATTCCTCTTGCTTTTACAGGGGGTAAATATGGCATGTGCTGTTATTAGTTTGTATCTAGACTTCTTCTTCTTTTAACATTCATTTATATATTTTTTAATCCTTCTATTATGATTTTATATAAAAAAAAACTTACGGTGAAAAGGAGAATGAGAACGACAAAAGAGATATAAAAAATGGTCCAAAATATGATTTTCATCATTTTTTTTAATAAGTAGTATAATTTTTATTTTTTAATAAGTCATGATATGATTATCTTAAGGATAACAAAAATCATGAAGCAGTCTAGATCGATTCAGCAAATACGATAAAAATTGTTATCAAAATTATCGTCGGGATGACATAAATATAAAAGTTAGAGAAATATTAGCACATTTGGCCAGGCAAAAGATATGGTAAGAGAGAAAATATACTATGGTATTCAATCAATACAATTGCCAATATCTTTTTTCTGTCTAATTATTAGGGATTATTATATTTACATGCAAATTAAAAATATTTAAGCAACTAATTTCATTGCCCTTTAAAACAATTAAAAAATTACAATTGAAAACATTAAATTGCAAAATAATCTCTATTAGTTTTGTTCTCATTCCTACCGAAATAAATTTAATAGAAAATTTTGACTGCCCGAAGCAACGGGAGGGTTTCTAACTATTACCATTATTATAACAGAATACTTCGACAAAAGAAAAAATTATTATAACAGAAGACACGTAATTACTGGTACATAAAATGACGAGAAGGATACGGTGGACCTTGATCAGAGGCATGTATGTCTTATACTTGTGTTGGACCAAATCCAACTGCGTCTATGGACCCACAACACGTTAAGAGTTGATTATTGGTTTGCGACCGGAAAGAAAAAAAATTGAGTTGGACTTGTTTGAGCCCAGTCAAGTTTGTTACTTCGTTTACAAATTTGAGGAAGGTCCCAGTAGTTGGGCTTAGTTACAATGATCCAAATCGGGCCCTTATATTCAAAAACCCCAAGTTTGTGTCCGGTGGGGTTATTTGATCCTTAATCCATGAGAAGTCATAGCTTCTTTTCACTTTTCGTTTTTAGTGAAAGAAAAATGCCACGATTTGCACTTTGAGGGTTACATTATGACAAGAACCCCACCCCTCACACCTCTGGGTCGAACCCAGGGATGACTTGGACTGAACTAAGGAATGCTGCCAGTGCGTTATACAAGAGCTAGCAGGTTGACTGTCACTCTAGTATTATGTATCTTTCAACCAATAAATTGAACGCAATGTCCATGCGCTACCGGTGTCTCCAATTTTCCCCAAATCCGCTGCAACACCACAAATTAAGCTCGTTTGCTCAAAAAGAGGAGGTGAAGAACAATAGGACATGCTTCATAAATTGAATGCATAACAAATTAAACTAGCTCATGTTTACGATAATTACTTTCTTTGCAAGTTAACAGCATTATGGGTTCTTTCACTACCAATTTCCAAGCGGTTTCTTACGGCTATTTCTTACGGTCAGCATCCAAAAGAAAATCGGAAAAAGTTTCTTAGAGGTTACTTACGAATTCCTTACGTAGGTTGAAGAACTCAAGCGTGAAGTTCAACTCTTGTATTTGAATTCAAAAGCCTGAAGTTCACAAGGAATTTCCAAGCTCTTGTATTTGATTTATTGCATAACTCTTTTGTCTTCGGCTTTCTGGCTATGTCGTGTAGGTTGAAGAATCCAAGCGTGAAGTTTAACATAAGGAAATTGAGCTGGAAAGGACTTCTTGTACCCTCCCTTGTTTTCTTCCTTCTCTTTCAAATTACAAGTTACAACTAAGGTTAGGTTTTGAATGGTTGCAAAACAAGCAACGAAGGGTGGATCTTTATATGCTTCAATGGGTCATTTGATTCAAAATGGTTGGGTGATGTTTATTTTGCAAGTAAGAGGAATTTAAAAAATCAGCAGCAGGAAAAAGTTGTGTTTGCTCACCAACAAGCACTACTAATTTCCAAGCCGTTTTTTACGGCACTTTCTTACGGAAACCATCCGAAAGCAAATTGGAAGAGCTTTCTTACCGGTTTCTTACGGATTACTTACGGAAGGGGAGAGAGGTGATTTCTTTCGGATTTCTTACGGTTTAAATCCGTAAGAAGATTCCGAGCTCCACTATTGGGTTTCCTTACGGACATTGTTCGTAAGGAAGCGATAAGAAAAGGAAAAAAGGTACTCCCAGGCTTAAACGATGTCGTCTCTTTGTCCTTAGTCCAAAAAAAATATATACATAATATATAATTATTCCTCACCCGACGACTCTCTCCCCTCTTCTTCCTCAATTACTTTTACAAATCCCTAAATCTTCATTTCCTTCACCTCTGCCACCATCAATTCATTTCCTTCACCTCCTCTCCCTCCCGCCTCCTCAATCTCACAGCCAACGGCGTCACCTCCTCCTCCTTCTCCCTCTTGGTCAACGGCGTCGAGCTGGTCTTGCCCCCTCTCTTCCACTTCACTTCCCCTGCTCCGTCTACTGCCTCCGCCGCAGCCTGGCAGTGCCCAAGAAACAGCCGCATGCTAGTACCGGCTAAGCTGACCACCGCGTTTGAAGAAAGAAACCGCACGGGTGTAGTGTTCACTTGTTGCTCTCGTGGTGTGTGTGGTTTGTTTACTATTTTGCCAGTAGGGAAATTTGGTAAGCTGGGGTTTTAATTGAAAAGCCTGGGATGATAGGTCCAAAGAGGGATTCCATGATCTGTATGTTGTTTAACCTGGCCTGTCCAAGTATCTCCACACATACCGCAAAACCTTTACCACAAAATCTGCTACTATTTATACTTTACGTATCTCTAGTCATTTCAATTTCTCATTGTTTTGGCTACTAGTAGAGCAGAGATTCCGGAATGTACGAGTACGTTTCTATGTTGTGAGTTGTGAATAATTCTATGTTGGAGCTGGAAACATTAAGAACACAATTGTGTGATTGCTTACATGAATAATTTCATTTGCTCACTAATGAACTTCATCATGGCTGCCTTTTTGCTTTTTCTATTGCCTTTCCAAGTATTTTTGTAGTTTCAGTTCTTGATAAATTGGTCTGCTCGGTTCATCCAGGTTAGGCATCAAATGCTAGATGACAAAATCTTTAGCAAGCAAATGCTAGATAACAAATGCAATCTATACTATGCCATTAAAGTTCAATTGGAACTCCTGGCTGTCCATTTTGCTGCTCAGCGCAATTATCTTATGGGCTCATTACTCATCAGCTGAACATTATTTCTTCTTCTCTTTTTTTTTTTTTTTTGCAGAGGGAAAAGAAGATTTGCAGGATCTAAATGGTATTTTTGTGTATAATGTTGCTGAAAGAGAGTATCTAGATCGGCCAACAACTAGGCTTATTAAACATTTTGAACAGATAAAGGGTATGTATTGGGGAAACATTTTGGTTTATGTGTTGGAGTAGGCTGGATTTCTAGTTGTAAGTTTAGTCTTCCTTTCTTTACTGATTGTTCTTCCATGCAAAATTTCAAAAATAGCATATCTGTTTTATGTATTCTAACCCCACACCCCTACCCCAAAGGCAGGGCAGTGAATTAGGCTTTTGAATTTCTAGACTTTCATTGAAGCTGTGTTTCAAATTTTGCTCCAATTGTGGATACCAATTTTAATTGGGACTAACAGTTTTCTGGTGCAGGGAACACTTCCAAAAGCCAGGTCTCTTTTCTTATTCTCCGTCGTTGTCGTTGGCGGCCAGGTCTCTTTCCTTTTTCTCTACTCTGTTTTAGTTCATTTATGTGCTTTTCTTTGAGTTATAGAAGCGAAAAAAATGGCTGTTCTTTCTCTTACTGGAGATTTTTGCATGTTTCTTTTGATTTTAGGTTTTCTTACTTAAAATGTGTGTATATGCTCTGTTTTGGTTCGTTTTGTGCTTTTTTTAGTAATAGAAGTGGAAAAGTGGGGGGATCTTCATATCGTTCTTTCGATTTCAAGTTTCTACTGAAAATGTGTATATATACTCGGCTTAATATCCATTTTGAGCTAACAAATAAGATTGTTTCTGTTTGGCCAAACCTAATTCTACGTAATTTTTTTATCATTAGCTCTTTTTTTTGTGTGGTTTCAGCATCTGGAGTCTGTAATTAGAGCCTGCGTACCAGTAATCACATCTTTAATAAATAAAAGCATTGAAGAACTTGAAGCAGAGTTGAACCTCCTTGGCAGACCTATTGCAATTGCTTGCATTACATATTATGTGCAGTTTCTCCCTTTTCTTCCATGATGGGTGTTCTTCTTTGCAGGTGCAGGAGATTGTTCTCTCAGCAAACATAGGATGTGCCCTGTGCCAACAAAGAGTGGCTGATATAATGTCAAGAATGAGCGGTAAGATATCTTAGAAATGCTCATGTTCAACGTTCATTGTGTTGCACAGTGGTATTTATTTTGGATATTATTATATGCTGTAAGAACAATTGTCCTTTTAACATTTAACAATCTTAAACTGTCATTTGTTCCCTGTGGCCCTTAATTTTTCCATGTGTTGGATGATTAGGATTGCTCAGAAATCCATGTAGGGTAACTTGCATGGATAATGTGTTGTTTTGCTGTTACTGGTCCCAAGCTGGGATCTCTAGTTGCTGATGATTTGGACAGTACTGGATATTGTTTACTTCCTTCACCTGGTTCAGAATGTGTTGGCTTTCAATTTTGAACGTGTTGTGCTGCCTTTTTCTCCTCTCTAAAGCCATGTAAGCATCTTTAATAAATAAAAAACAAGGGGCTTATGTCTGTTTTTTTTTTTTTGCTATGGATGAAAAGTCTAGAAAAATTATGACATGCAGGACTCATTCACCAGAGATGTAGTTTGGAATTAAATTTTTTTTGGGACTATGTGAATGCAAGTTGATCTTTGGAAATTTGGAATTCATTGCGTCCACGCTGATAGCATCATAGTCAATTGTCAATAGCATTTGATATAATATGAGCTCACAAACTACCAGGTCATTGTGCTCATTCATTTTTTTCACAACTCATGCTTTATTTTGATGGTCTTAATTGCTTGTGCTGCAGGGGTTCCTTACCAATACCTATCACAAATTACCAGCCCATTGTGCTGATTTTCTTCTGCAGAATGATGGGAAGCATTCTCGTTCTATGCATTCTATAGATCTCTTCTACAAACTATTAATCTTCCATCTAGTTTTTCTTTCCTTTTGTCGAAGGTATTTGTGCATTATTCATGAAAGTAGTGGATCCATTTTCGTAAATCTCTACTACATTCAGTATTGACATATTAGACTGATGCATCCTAGCATAGGCATCTAACAGCTTTAGCTCTAGAGTCTAGACCCTTTAGAATTAGTTTGTTTCCACTATCTATAAATATGCGTCCAATCTTGTATAGTGGACATCATTACCACTTCCAACTTCTAACGGGATGCTCTTACATAAACAAAAAAAAAAAAACCATTCCTGTTATTCAGTTTTTGGGAATAATAGGTGGCATGAAACAGATAGGATTACCATTCACTTGCCTTTCTACCTTCTCATTTTTGTTTATACTTGCATTGCTATGGTTGTAGGTTCTCACAATAATGTCAGCTGTTGCAAAGGATCTTATAACTGGTTAAACCATGCAGAATACTTCAACAACTGATCAACAATACAGGTATTTTGCCTTGCCCTTTTTTACTAATTGCACTTTGATTCGTGAGGTTTTAAGAGTTTGAAAATCACAAAATCTTGTGGTGTTGTTTATGAGAAGATTATCCCATTTACGTCTTGTGCAATGGCACTTGTAGCTGCACTAATTGATGACCAATAATGTGTTACATTCCTATGTTTTGATGTCTTGAAACTATCTGTTTTCCATCTACTTCTTATATTGCTGATTGTTGGGGATTTTCCCTTTGTGGCCGAGTCGAATCAAAGTTTTAGCATTCTTAATGCAGCATGGATTACTACATGCTGAAGACATACTACAAGACTGCATCTCTGATATCACACAACTGTAAGTCTACCCATTCTAGCAATTCATACAGCAGAAGTTGCACTGTTGGCTTTTGAGTACGGAAGAAATCTGGTTTGTGAATTTGCTTAATCGTAACCCAAATATCAAGACAACTTGTACTCCTTTTTATTTGTAGATCAAATACTCCTACAACGACCATTTTAGTCTTTTGTTAGAACTAGGAAGTCTTTTCTGTTGATTTTTTTTTCTATTGTAATTCATGTATTTATGCAAGTTTTTAATTGGAAACATTATTCGAGGTGTACCAATAGTTATGGATTGTGTTTTTTCCCTTACATGTATAGAGCAACCATTATAAATTAATCAAAGTACGAGCACTTTTGTAAATGATTGTTATTTCGATTAATTCTTGATAAATAATATTAGACTAGACTTTAATTGGTACAAAGTAAACTGACCAATGATACAAGGTAGACACGCGAGTATGAGCTCCACAACTTCGTTTCTTACGGCTTTCTTACGGCCCTCTTCTGTAAGAAAGAGATAAATCTACGAAATTTAGGCGACAATTCGGTGGGCCCATTAGAGATTTACTTACGGCTTTCTTACGGCTAAAACGTAAGGAAGATGTAAGGAATGTTTTCTTACGGCTTACTTACGGATTTCTTACGAGCTCTAGGTTTCTTTCCAAATTTTGCTTACGGACAGCTCCGGTAAGTAAACCGTAAGAACGCCGTAAGAAACGTTGTTTTCTTACGGATTTCTTACGTCTTTCTTACAAACTGGGCCTTAAGAAAAGGCTTGGAAATTAGTAGTGAAGGTTTCTTCACCGATTGACAAAGCAATCTGGAAGGTCTTAGATGAAGAGTATTTGATGTCAGAGACAGGTAAATACAATCAACATCATATTAGTTGTAGAAGGAAATTGATTTGATAATGCAATTTGCAGGCTAGTGGCATATGGAAATTATATTAGTCATCTGATTCTTTGGATATATGTTATAACAGAATAGCTGATTCTCAGTGTTGAAATGGTATAACAGAACAAACTCAAACTTCAAGCGCTAGAACTAGTTGGTAAATCTTTTTTTTGGTAATGTCTGATTCTAAATTTATGAGTTCTACAATTGGTAAAGATATGGCTCGATAGCAAGTAGGAACGAAAGAAAAAAAATCACCGAATATTATTATCCTCATTCTAATAATAACAACAATTGATAACTATAAATTAATTACGTTTGTAGCCTTTATATGTGGCATATCTGATCCTAATTATCGAGTGACCATCTCAACCAAAACCTTAAGCTGATGGTTGAGGCCCAAGACTGGTTTTGGTCCTTATTACTCTAACACCCTCCCTCAAGTGAAAGCCCTTTGGGCTAGAAACTTACATAGGCCCAACCCTACCTTCTGCTTTTTAACTCAACAAGGAGGGAGGCGTAGGGATTCAAACACACGACCGTTTGGTCATTATGCATCCCGCTGATTCTAAGGTACCATAGGCATGCGAAGATTTTGTGGAGCTAGTGGAGGTTGATTCAAAACAAGACCTATATCTTCTAGGTTAGGCGTGTAAAGATTTTATGGAGCTCGCTCTCCACACGATATGAGCCGATCATCTACTCTGAACTCCAAAGTCTGTTAACCAGCTAGTATTATATAGTAAATGATCCAATGAAAGTCCTTGCTATGTCACCGACTGTGTCCACTGACACAAGCGCCAAAACTATTCCGTCTGGTTTGCCCCTTGCAAATGTGGTGCAGAGTGATGCATCTTTTAGTCCTTCTTGGGGGAGGGGTGGTAGAGGCCATGACCACTCAAATTAGGGAAATTACCGTGGTTACATAGATTCCCGTCCACAGTGGCAGACTAAAAACGAAGAAAACCTAACTTTTGTCTCTCTTGCGGGCCTCATGTGCTTTCTATGTTCCTCGAACAGTAATTCCTGCGGCTGCCTCAAACTCGTGCTCCCGCATTTCACAGCGGGACAACGACGACAAACACCTAACACGACTTGTTGCATCGTGCACGACCAAAAGGTGGTTAACGGTGGCCGTATCTCGATAGGTCCTCTTCTTTAATTAGCGGCAATTGAATTTCTTAAATTCCAATTCTAATCCAGGCCTTTTTTATGAACTGCTCCGTGTGAATTTCTTAAACAAGTCGAGAAAGAGGTTGATGAGGAAGATGTTGAGAAGAAAAAGACCGACAAAGAAGGGGCTGACAAGGCTGATAAGGAAAGGGCTCACAAGAAAAATGTTAACGAGGAAGATGCTGAGAAGAAAGAGGTCAGCAAATATGAGGCTGGCGAGGTTGATAAGGAAAAGGCTCACCATAAAAAGATTGATAATGCCATTGAGGAGGTTGCCAGGCAAAAGATTGCCGTGGAAAAGGTTGCCAAGTAAGAGGCAACTCTTGTTCGTGAACCACTTAAACCAATTGTACCAAAGCCATCCTTCTATATTTTGGGACTACAAAAACCTTCCAACCTTGCACCCAGTAGATCTTTATTTCGATCTGCATACACCAAACAGACGAGTTGGTCTTTGTCTTGTGGTCATCCACTGCCTGCACCTTATTGTTTTTTGACCTCTTTGATTTTTTGGTCGTAGGAGACTCCACCTAAGCACCACGTTTGGAAGCAATAGCTTGTTTGGGCAGAGGAGGGGTGAAAGTAGGGGTTTCTTTGGCCTTGGATTTGGCCCCAAGAGGTGCTTTGGCTTTGGACTTGGAAGATTTTGTCTGTGAGGCATTGTTTGGGAGTTCTTCTTCTTCTTCTTCTTCTTCTTCTTCTTCTTCTTCTTCTTCTTCTTCTTCTTCCTCCTCCTCCTCTTGGGGCGAAGAATTTGAATGATTTTCCTCTAATTTGCTCTCTTCTTCATCTTCTTCCTCCCCCTCCACCTCCTCCTGGGTCGAAGAATTAGAATGATTTTCCCCCTACTTGGCTCTCTTCTTCATCTTCCTTTTCTTTTTCCCAGGAAATAGTAGGAGGGAGTGAAATTTGAACGGGAAGCTTGCATTTGCAGGCCATTGATCTAAAGTGAATACAGACAGATAAAGAAACAGAGAGACAACACTTAAAACCCAATCTTCAGTATCAATGCAAACCCTAATGACAGTTAAAAAAGCAACGAAATTTAGGAAAAGGGGAAGCCTTATAAAAAGAGTTAATGGGGTTATGGAGGCAATTTGCATGCATAACCCCCCATTTTGCACAACCTACAAACAAAGTTAAGAATAAAAAATAACACAGAAAAAGAAAAAGCAAATAAAAAGAAGAGATCTTGAACAAGTAAGAGGCGGGATATGGACAACAAACCAAAGTGAGTCTATCCAGTTCCAACTCCAGGCCACAACAACTGAAAATGAAACTTAGTGATGTGTATAAAATATACCCAACAAAAAAAAAAAATAGATTTAGTAATTAGGAAAAAGGAAAAAAAAAAAAAGAAGCTGTAGTGGATATCACCTGTTTCTATTTCTGTTTGATAGTTTTACACAGCGAGGGTAAGAGCCGGAAGCAACACTACCAAACAATGCCTACTCTCCGTTTCCTCTTAATAAATAGAACAAGAGCAAATTAGACCACTGTTGCTGCTCTACTACCTATTTATTAGACAACTACACCATCCTTTCAGTTCCTTCTCTTATCCTCTCTCATTTAATGATATTATATTCTTTCTCACTCAATCCAAATTTCAAATGAGGTTTTCCCCCTCTGCCAACACAAAATTTTGTCGCAATGATAAATTCCTTTTTTTTTTTGTTCTCTATATGTAATTATAAATCCAAAAGATGGAGTGGTTGTTCCAAATATTCCAAATATAAGTAGAAGAGGTTAGTTGTTGTTTAAAAGAGTGTCAATCCCTAATTCCCCCATACACACTATAGCTGCAGTAATATTGGCAAAACGGATGGCTTTTTGGATGTCACAATATTGGCTTTTAGTTACATTGAACGACACAACCCCCCTTGCGGTAGCTATACTAGGCAATCCTAGTATAGCTAGTGCAAGGGGAGTGTGACGTGATGCTAGTGGTGCTTGGAGTTTTGCTTTTCAGTGGCACTGAGCTGTCTTTTCGGTTTAGAAGCAAGCATGGTTGCGGGGGATACGTCGCCTCTTTTAGTGCACATAATATGAGCCGATCCATTACTCTAAACTCCAGAGTCTATTAACCAGCTGGGAATATATCGTAAATGATCTAGTGAAAGTCCTTGCTATTCCACCGACTTTGTCTACTAACACAACGCCAAAGCTATTCCATCTGGTTTGCCCCTTGCAAATGTGGTGCAGCGTGATGCATCTTTTCGTCCTTCCTGGGTGGAGGGGTGGTAGAGGCCATGGCCGCTCAAATTAGGCAAATTATCGTGGCTACATAGATTCCCGTCAACAGTGGCAGACCGACGACAAAAAAAACCATAACTCTTGTCTCTCTCGCGGGCCTTAACTGTTTTTTGCGTCCGTCGAACAGCAATTGTCCCGACTACCTTAAGTTTGGCTCCCGCATTTCAAAGCGGGACAGTAACTGCAAAGCCCCCCCAATGCCACGTTGCGCCGTGCATGACCAAAAGGTGGTTGGCGGTGGTCGTGTCTCGGCAGGTCGTCTCATTTAATTAGTGGCGGCTGAAGGTGGTTTTTTCGCCCTTGGGATTGTAGGTACTGGTTGGCGGGCTGACATTTGCCTGCTTGTGGCTTTCCACGACATCATTGGAAAGGTGTTGTTGTCTTTGATTGCCGAAGCATTTCCTGAGGTGGGTCGTAGGAATAAGTATATCAAACATCTTCATAAGAGTGACAGTGATAGACAGTATGTGGCTCGTCTGGAAAAGAGCTGGATGCTTATGCATACTTTTGTGACAAGAGCACCAGAAGAGCTCAGGCAAGAACAATTGCAATCCAGGCTTTTTTTTACCATCTTCTCTGTGTGGTTTTCTTAACCAAGTCAAGGAAGACGTTGACGAGGAAGATGTTAAGGAGAAAAAGGCCGACAAAGAAGGGGCTGACAAAGCTGATAAGGAAGGGGATCACGAGAAAAATGTTGACGAGGAAGACGCTGAGAAGAAAGAGGCCGACAAAGAAGGGGCTGGCGAGGCTGATAAGGAAATGACTCACCATAAAAAGATTGATAATTCCATTGAACAGGTTTCCAAGCAAAAGATTTTCGTGGAAAAGGTCTCCAAGTAAGAGGCAATTCTTGTTCGTGAACCACTTAAACCACTTGCAGCATAGCCTTCCTTCTCTCTTTCGGGACTACAAAAACCTTCCATTCCGCACCCAGTAGATCTTGATTCGGATATGCCTGCACCATCTGCACGTGCTTCTCTACCATGTCAAGTGACCATCTCAACCAAAAGCTTAAATTGATGGTTGAGGCCCCAGGACTGGTTTTGGTTCTTATTCCTCTAACACCCTCCCTCAAGTGTTTGGGCTTAAAACTTACTCAGGTCCAACCATACCTTATGATTTTTAACTCAACAAGGAGAGAGGCATATGGATTAGAACACATGACCCTTTGTTCATTATGGCATTCCAATTACTCACTTTTACAAGCTTGTCCCTTCTCTTAAAATCAAGTGTTACCCACTATGTATGCAACCATCTTAACCTTATTTTCAGTCAACCAAGTCTCTAAGCTGATCTCGCCATCTACCAAAGCAGGAGCAACTGGTTGCCAAACTAAGAAAACAGCCAATCCATAGTTTCGGCAGTAAGGGGAACATGGCTGGGTGGGGGTAACATCCTTAGGATCAGGAGAATCTCATTTTAAGAGAGGATTCGATTCATAGTTTGTGCAGATAATGGAACATGATTGGCTAAGGGGAACATCCTTGGGAATGAATCTGAGATGAGTAACTTGGAATCCAAAATAGGATTTTTTACGTGAAATAATACTGATGCATCTGGTTGATTCTAAGGAACCTTAAGCATGCGAAAATTTTGTGGAGCTCAGTCTCCACACAATATGAGCCAATCCTTCACTCTAAACTCCAGAATATGTTAACCATCTAGGAATATATTGTAAATGATCCAGTGAAAGTCCATGCTATTCCACCAACTGTTTTCACTGACACAACCACCAAAGCTATTCGATTTGGTTTGCCCCTTGCAAATGTGGTGCAGCGTGATGCATCTTTTCGTCCTTCCTAGGGGAGGGGTGGTAGAGGCCATGGCCGCTTAAATTGGGGAAATTGTCGTGGCTACATAGATTCCTGTCCAAAGTTGTAGACCGAAGACGAAAAAACCCTAACTCTTGTCTCTCTCGCAAGCCTCAAATGTTTTCTGCGTTCATCGAACACCCTCGGCTGCCTCAAACTCCAGCTCCCACATATCACAACAGGACAACAACGACAAAGCCCCCACATTGCCTCGTTGCGTTGTGCATGACCAAATGGTGGTTGATGGTGGCCGTGTCTCGACAGGACGTCTCGTTTAATTAGTGCCGGCTGAAGATGGTTTCTTCACCCTTGGGATTGTAGGTACTGGTTGGCAAGCTGGCAACTGCCTGCTTATGGCTTTCCACGACATCATTGGAACGGTGTTGCTGTCTTTGGTTGCCGAAGCATTTCCTGAGGTGGGTTATAGGAATAAGTATATCAGACATCTTCTTAAGAGTGATAGTGATAGACAACATTTGGCTCATCTGGAAAAGAGCAGGATACTTATGCATACTTATGTGGCAAGATCAACAAAAGAGCTCAACAAGGACAATTGCAATCTAGGCCTTTTACCATCTGCTTTGTGTGGTTTTCTTAACCAAGTCAAGAAAGTGGTTGACAAGGAAGATGTTGAGAAGAAAAAGGCCGACAAAGAAAGGGCTGACAAGTTTTATAAGAAAGGGGCTCATGAGAAAAATGTTCTCGAGGAATAGGCTGAAAAGAAAGAGGTTGACAAAGAAGGGGCTTGCGAGGCTAATAAGGAAAAGGCTCACCATAAAAAGATTGATAATGCCATTGAAGAGGTTGCCAAGCAAAAGATTGCCGTGGAAAAGGTTGCCAAGTAAGAGGTAATTCTTGTTCATGAAACACTTAAACCACTTGCACCAAAGCCTTCCTTCTATGTTTGGGGGCTACAAAAACCTTCCAACCCGCACCCAGTAGATCTTGATTCGGATCTGCCTACACCATCTACACGCGCTTCACTAACATGTCAAGTGACCATCTCTACCAAAAGCTTAAGCTGATGGTTGAGGCCGCAGAACTAGTTTTGGTTCTTATTACTCTAACACCCTCTCTTAAGTGAAAGCCCTTTGGATTCGAACACATGACCCTTTGGTCATTATGGGCTTCCAATTACTGACTTTTACAAGCTTGGCCCTTCTTTTAAAATTTAGCGTTTCCTACTATGTATGTAACCATCTTACCTTGTTTTCAGCCAACCAAGTCTTCAAGCTGATTTCACCATCTACCAAAGTAGAAGTAACTGGTTGCCAAGCTAAGAAAGGAGACAATCTATAGTTTTGGTAGTAAGGGGAACATAGTTGGGTAAGGGTAACATCTTTAGGATCAACAAAATCCCATTTTAAAAGAGGATTCGATTTATAGTTTGGGCAGGTAAAGGAACATGGTTAGCTAAAGGGAACATCTTTGGGAATAAATCTGAGATGACTAACTTGAAAACCAGAAATAGGATTTCTTGTAATATTGATGCATCTGGTTGATTCTGAGGTACCTTAGACATGCGAAGATTTTGTGGTGCTGGTGGTGGTTGATTCAAAAAAAGACCTATGTGTTCTAGGTTAGGTGTGCGAAGATTTTTTGGAGATCGCTCTCCAAACGATATGAGTCGATCCTCTATTCTGAACTTCAGAGTTTGTCAACCAGCTAGGAATATATCCTAAATGATCCAGTGAAAGTCCTTGCTATTCCACCAACTGTGTCCACTTAGACAACCGTCAAAGCAATTCCATCAGGTTTGTCCTTTGTAAATATGGTGCAGCTATATGCATCTTTTCGTCCTTCTTCTAAGAGGAGGCGTGGTAGAGGCTGTGGCCGGTTAAATCAGGGCAATTACCGTGGCAGCATAGATTCCCATCCACAGTGGCATACCGAAAATGAAAAATCCCTAACTCTTGTCTCTCGGGCGTCAAGTGTTTTATGCGTTCATAGAACAACAATTCCTACGGCTGCCAAACTCCGGCTCCCTCATTTCACAGCGGGGCAGCAATGGCAAAGCCCCCACAACACCGCGTGTCGTCGTGCAAGACCAAAAGGTGGTTTCTTCGCCCTAGGGATTGCAGGTACTAGTTGGCTGGCTGGCAACTGCCTACTTGTGGCTCTCCACAACATCATTGGAAAGGTGTTGATATCTTCGGTTGCCGAAGCATTTCCTGAGGTGGATTCTCAGAATAAGTATATCACACATTTTTTTAAGAGTGACAGTGATAGACAACATGTGGCTCGTCTGGAAAAGAGCTGGATACTGTGAATTCCTGATCCAAAATCACTTGGGCCTATTCACCTTTCCTTCACACCTTCTTCATAACCATCATCCAATATTTTTGGAGTCACCATCCAAATTTTATTAAGGGGCAAAAACTTAGGAAAAACCCTTCATGTGACTCCATTTAGGCAACCGAATAACGAACCAAAGATGTTAGACCCGGAGATTCGTCATGGATGGGAAGGTGTTAGGCACTCATCCATGTTGGGGCAAAACTTTGTGCAATTAGAGGATTATGTATGCCTTGTGCAAGTGTGCAAGTGTGAACATCAAAACACATAATAACTGAATATTAAAAAGAAAGGAGAGAAGAAGAAGATTGGGCTTGAGTTTCCACCACTAGAAACCACCTACGTACCCCAACGACCAGGTTCAAAGCCAACGTAGTTCTTGACATGGCATCACAACAATCACATCATCATCAACATCAGCATCTCAATAATAATTGGTCAGACAAAAAGGGATTAGGATTACCTCTTGTAGCCCCCCTCTAGCTTCTTGGTTTGGGTTGTGCCTCTCACACAATTTCCTCCCGCTCCTCAATTCAATCTTGGAGTTTTTCTCGATTTTCCCTTTTTGCTGCCTTCAATGGATGATACTACCCACAAAATTCTGCTAGAGTTTTGCCTGATTTCTTAAGCTTGGAGAGATAGAATTTCTCCAAGCTTCAAAGCTTTATGAAGAGTGTTTGTGTAATAGAATATGTGTCCCTTGAAATATGAGAGGGGGGTCCTATTTATAGTGTTCTAGGTAGCCTAGGGGTGTGGACCAACTTAATGATCAAGGTAATGGCCAAAAATCTGGGCCAAAACCGAGTAGAATCAGATTACGGGCAAAAATCAGGGAGAAAACGTGTTTCTAGAGGTGCATGACCGTCATGGCCGGCGGTCATGGGTGGAAGACCGCCCAGGCCCGGCTGTCATCCCGCCCGGGCCCGTTCTTTCCTTTTTCGGTCCCGATTCTCCCCTAATTCCTCCTTGATTGATCTTACTACGTAATTAACCCCTAGACTGCTTAGAATCCTCTGCTTTCTTGATTACTACTCCCCTCAATCATCTCCTAATTAACTAATTACACATTGATTCCTCCTTTTAAGCCAAAATCATACCAAAAGCATTCTTGCTATTAAGGAATGATTTAACTCTGATTTTCCATCTAAATTTGTCTGCAAGCAAGGTGTTAATGGGCTGTGCAATTCTGAAGAAAAGTCCATACCTTATTAAATTGGACCCTTACATTTATCTTCAACCCAAAAATAAATATAATTGGGTTCAATAAATAAACAAGCCCAAATTTAATGAGATAAAATACATTTTAGTAATTTAGTCCTTAACATATCCTATGATTAAATCGTCTCAATAATCTTAGGCATATAAAAGTCTTAATTACTATAACGTATAAATTCTATTAAAATTAAAGCCCATCCATGCTTCAACCCAAGACTAACTCATCAATCTTATGATTCAAACATGTCTGGAGTCTAATCTCAATATGATTCTCATGTGTCAAATTTGGGTGTTCATAGATACCTATGCATCTTATGTGACAAGAGCAGCAGAAGAGCTCAAGCAAGGACAATTACAATACTGGCCTTTTTTACCATCTGCTCTGTGTGATTTTCTTAACCAAATCGAGAAAGAGGTTGACGCAGAATATACTGAGAAAAAAAAGGCTGAAAAAGAAGGGGCTGACAAGGTTGATAAGGAAGGGGCTCACGAGAAAAAAGTTGACGAGGAATACGCTGAGAAGAAAGAGGCCGACAAAGACGGGGCTGGCGAGACTGATAAGGAAAAGCCTCACTATAAAAAGATTGATAATGCCAATGAAGAGGTTTCCAAGCAAAAGATTGCCGTGGAAAAAGTTTCCAAGTAAGAGGCAATTCTTGCTCGTGAACCATTTAAACCACTTGGAGCATAGCCTTCCCTCTCTCTTTCGGGAGTACAAACCTTACAATCCCCACCTAGTAGATCTTGATTCGGATCTGCCTACACCATCTGGACTTAGGTTTTGGTTTTGATCTACTTTAGCTTCCAAACGGCAGCGTTTTGCCAATCCATAATTTTATTTGTATTATTAAATAAAACCAACAATATCAAATTATAATCTCAAAAAAATAGTTTTATTTGTAATATTAAAAATTTTTAAATATCAAACTATCATCTCCAAAAATATATTTTTTTTCATTTTTTATTTATAAACATACTTTGAATATTCAATTATATATTTAAGTATTAAGTAAATAATATTCTAATGTTCCAAATCCAATTATTAATAAATTATGTCATCATTTTTTTTTGTAAAATTATCATAGATAATTTAAATCTTTTATTACTTAAATTAATTCTCATAAAGTTTAAAACAGTTTTTAAATTTATCTTTCTCAAACAAGCTTTGTATTTTTAGTTTTTAAAGAACTATTCTAAGGTACAAACAATTCTTAAATAACTAAAAATACAAAACACTCCCAAACCACCCTAAATTTTTGATTATTTTGCGCAATAAATGTGACAACCTCTCCGAGGTTATGAAAAAAAAAAAAGAGAGAGGAGAACAACACCACTAATGGCAGTGTAGCACATAGGTCACTCTTCAAGGTTATACAACAACACTCCTAGTTGTAGTTCTATTCTTTTTGGGCTTGGGTTTTTGTTCAAATTTTTGTTTAGAATTATGAAATCAAATATATGGATTTCCGTGAAGTGAAAAAAAAAAAGACAAGTCTAGATCGAAGTGAAAAAAAGAAGAGGGATGGAAGACGGGAATGCAATGCAATTGACTTATAATAAATATTCTTTCCTTTAGATTTCTTTGGTGCTTTGAATATGCAATCTTGATAAGAAAAACTTGGCATATGTCATCTAGAAAGAAAAAGAAAAAAGAACTACATTATTTACAAAAACATATTTTGTATCTTCTTACTTTAAAAATCCATCATCATGATATTAATTAACAATGGACCCGCAACTTCATACACAAAAACAACATAAAAAGAGAAGGAAAAAAAATCAAGAATTTTATGTCGCCTACGACAGCAAACCTTAACGAAATACGGTGGATTCAGACGTAGCCCAATATCACAAGCCTGCAAGAAAAGGAAAACGAGCATTCATAATTTGAGTGGGATGGTACTAATGATATATAGGTGATGGGCGACGAGAAAAGAACAGCTCACATTATTGGAATAAGAAGATGACGCACAATTAGCTAGGGATTGAAACCAAAGTACCAAACCAATTGTTGTTTGTTCCTTGTTGCTGTTCAATGTATTAAAAATATGATGGAGTTGGAGATGTCCAAGGTTTCACGTCATCTTAAGACAAGCTTTCTTCTCTTTCCCTTCTGTTCCCCACCTGGATCAGTAGTCTATAGATCTAAGTCACGTTACTGTATTTTCCCAACGAGTTTTGTTGAATCGAGGTTCACGTAACTTCATTTTGAATTAAACAGAAAAAAATTTCAACGAGGAATCAAAGAAAAAAAACTAAAAGACTCACTGGAGTAAAAACTAAAGCGGATGCTTGTGTATCACGTTTTCTTAACCTTTACTTACTTACCGTTAAAAAAAAAAATAATGCCAACCAGCCAGCCAGGCACACAAAGGGAAGGTCAACCGAAAATGCTCGAAATATATTTGACAATAATATATGATTAAAGTTTTTTGTCAAACAGCACTACTAGTACAGTAGTACTGCCCATTTGGAAAATCAAATAGTAAACTCTGTTCAGATCATATTAACAAAGCAATAATTGAGGTTTGACCATCGTGGCACGCATTAGATTATTAATTCTAATGATACCCTTTAGCTTGAAATGAATGTCCACTTGTGGGTATCCTGCCAGGGGGGAAAGCTTCATGGAAGTAGGGTTGTGGGGTCTATGCCGGAGAAGACATCTTCAAATTCATCAATCTTGGTAAAGATTTTGAACACATCAAATCAAACGGTGCAAAAACAGATGCTAAAATCCAACAACAGTAGAATTAAGCCACCGGTTAAGTGGACCAGGCAGGAGGGCCTTTTTATTTTGTCAAAAAGTGCCAAAACAAGCAAGCGAAGAAAAAACAAAAGAAAAAAGAAAGAGGAAGAAACCAGTATTAATTTCTCGAGGAACGAAGAAAGGAAAGAGAATCCCATGTGACTTGAGGGTGGAGGCTTTGACGCAGCTACTGGTGTCCGGTAAAAGAGGAACCCGGCCTGGCCCACCACTCTCTCCCTGATTTATACGACTCTTTCGTTATATGTATTTCTTTTTTCTTTAAAAAAAAATTGGGCATTAAAAGCTGGTAAAGGTCAACTCTACCTCACTGTCCCCAACCAAACTCACCGATTTTACCGAGTCATTAATCCAACGGCTCATCGCTGCCTTTTGACCTTATCTCCCCCCCCCCTCCCCACATCTCTCATCATTTTTACACGTTCTCCAACCAGTTTCTTCTTTGGAGTGGACCCCAACCCCCACTCTCCCTCTTCTCTTTTAAAGAGGTGGTCAACATCCAGACAAAAGCCCAACACGTGGCGGATGACCATTCGATCATGGGGTTGACGGCAAGGGAAAAAACAGAAAGGACAGGTCAGTGACCTTAGTAGATGCCCCCCTTGCATTGCAATTGCATTGAGAAAGGGATCAAGGTTTGACTCTCCCAATACACTTCATCTATAGTACTATAGTAATCTATTCTATGCCCCTTCCCTCTTTTTATCATCATCTTTCACATTCTCTCCTTTTGCTTTTTTGTATTCGCTTTTTTTTTTCTTTTTTTTTTTCTCTCTCATAGTTTTTTCCTTTTGTTTCAAAGTCCCCGTTGAATCCTATTCTATTTCTGTGCCTATATCTAGTATAACAAGACCTCTCTCCCTTTGACCCAAAACACAACCAACAACAAGAGAGACATACAACAAGTACAACCTTGGATGGTGTTTAGAGAGATGGCTGTGGAACTGATGATGGGTTATTCTAGTGATAGCTTTGCAACAAAGTTGCAAGAGAGTGCGGTTAGAGAAGCTGCAACTGCTGGGATACAGAGCGTGGAAGAGGTCATAAAGCTGCTCAAGCAAAGCCAGATACGGCAAGAGCAAGAACAGCAGCGCCAGTACCTCAAAGATTTGGCATCTTCTTCTTCAAGCTCAAATCTCGGGTCGGATGATACTATTATGGCTGTTACAGATGTGGCCGTGAACAACTTCAAGAAGGTTATTTCTTTGCTTGGTCGCACCCCAGCTACAAGAACAGGTCATGCCCGGTTTAGAAGAGCCCCTGTTGCTTCTTCTACTTCTTCTTCCCCTTCTCCCTCTCCTTCTCCTTGTACTTCTCCTCCCCAACAACAACCACAGGAGACACCGAAACAGCAAGTTCAAGACCTGGGTCTTTCTTCTAAAGTGTCAAATTCGCAGCCAAAAGAGCCAGTTTCTGCCTTTAAGGTATATCAACCGACCCCAGTTCATCGTCTCCCTCCTCTGCCTACCAGTCACCAACACCAACACCAGCAGCAGCAAAAGACTCCTCCTTTGGTTCCCAAAAATGGGTTTTCAGAGAGACCTGAAGCGGCTTCTACCATCACTTTCTCCAATTCACCATCGATTTCTGCCGCTACTTCTTTCATATCTTCCTTAACAGGCGACACCGATAGCGTCCAGCGTTCAATGTCCTCTGGCTTCCAGTTTACACAACCTTCCTCTGGTAAACCTCCCCTGTCTTCTTCTTCGCTTAAAAGAAAGTGCAGCTCCATGGATGATGCTGCTCTCAAGTGTGCCTCTGCCTCGGGGCGATGTCACTGCTCTAAGAAAAGGTTGGTTACCTAGATATTTCAAATCCACCGTCTGTTTTTTTGAATTCAATTCGTTAGATTCGTTTATGGCGGAGATTCCTTTGGTATTGATTATGTTATTTATCTTGTTTTGATTTAGCAGGAAATCCAGAGTCAAGAGAGTGGTTAGAGTCCCTGCAATCAGCAGCAAAATGGCAGATATTCCCCCTGATGATTTCTCCTGGAGAAAATATGGCCAAAAACCAATCAAGGGCTCTCCTCATCCCAGGTACTACCATGTCCCTTTTAAAAAAAAACAAATACACAGCTAGATGTAGAACAAGGACCCGAAATCTAATCCCCGTAAAAATGTTACTGTTTAAAAAATGTGAATGGAAACCAAGACATATGATGCCTGATTGTATTTCCTTGTTTTTATCGACTGACGGCAACCTGCGACTATAAATTAGTCGGTCGACCAAACTGATATGTTGCTAAGCTGATTCAGAGAAATGTTGTCGGTTGAGTCCATTAATGGCAAAGATAACTGATGTTGAGGTCTTTGTGTGTTTTAGGGGATATTACAAGTGCAGTAGCGTAAGGGGATGTCCTGCAAGAAAACATGTGGAACGCGCACTAGATGACCCAATGATGCTGATTGTCACATACGAAGGCGATCATAATCACGCCCATTCAATCAATGATGCACCTGCTGCTCTTGTTCTCGAATCATCCTAAGTCAACTCATCCAACGGCCGAGATGATGATGTGATTCCCCACCTGGAAAAAAAGTTTGATCTTTTGATCTGTGGCCTGTACAAGACTATGGTGCTGAGAAGTCAACGCACTAGGGCTATAGTGGGTACCCCCTTTAGCTACAAGATAGAAAATATAGGATTCCTTTGTTCTTACCTTTTCTCCCCTTTCTCTCCCTCTTCTTGTTGATGACTTTTTTGTTTAGAAATGAAAAAACAAGTACAGAAGAGTAGATATTGTGGATTTGGTGGAGGTTGAATCAAGGAGTAGCGGGTTTTTTTTTTTCCTTCTCTTAATTAATGTTCTTATACTTGCTAAATAGAATTTTGTTCTTTTCTATACAGATCTCTGCTTTTCAAAAAGAAAAATTATTATTGCGATGGTGGATCTTGCAATATGCCACTTTTGTTTGTTCCATTCTTCCCACTCACGTTATGTGTAAATATTTTATTGGTGGATTGGGGGACAGATAGTCAATGGGTGTAGCCGTGTAGGCGTAGAGCATAATAAATCATGTATTAAATATTTTAGAGCACCTTTTTTCCTCGATAGTTGACCCCAATTGCCCAATAAAAAAACTAAATAAATATGTGAGGATGATTTTGTGTCGTGGTGTTTGTCTGATTTGTTAGTTTAATTATCCTTTAATAAGAGTTTGTAGATAATGGTAATCGAAGTTGTGATCATGGTGGATTGGAACAGGGTTTGTGGGTGGAGAATCCAGAAGATTTTAAATAGGGTTAGTACGACTTTTGAGGGTTTCACAGCTGACCCACTTAAATTGGCGAATATATTGTAAAAGTCAAATGTGGCCGGTTGGGAATATGATGAATATGGCCCACCATATATTTGATTTTCTACGTCTTTGAATATCTGTATTTAAGTGTGGATTGCTGTGTTTGGTGTCTATTCAATTCTCCCCTTCCTGTGCTTGACAAGTAAGTGTTGACATTTATTGCCAGGGTTGACATCCTACAGCTGTAGACAGACTCGGTTTCTTATAATGTTATCGAGTTTTTGTGGTTTAATTCTCGAAAACCATTTTACTTGGCCCGCCTGATTTTCTTTGTTTTTTTTTTCCCTTGTTTTTGTTGGTTCATAAATGAGAATTTTTTTTGTGATCTTAGCCAAGCGTAAACTATCGAGTTTCTTAACCAAAAAAAAAAAGCTTAACGAAAAGATCTATAGAGTAGCTATAGAGTGACTTGCTTTGGTTATACAGACGTTTTATTAGATGTTTTAGGGATCTGATTTTGTTTCAAATTATCTATCGCTTTAAAATTGTTAAGAATATTAATCACTGATTTCCCATTTATATCCTTATTAATAAATAACTAAACGATTGATATTGGTGTCACTGGTTTCCTTATTATTTGGGTTATGGCATAATACCCAATTTCATAAGCCAATATGATTTGGTCAATTTTATAAATGAATTTGAAGAGACTCAAAATCATGGACAGAGCTGAAAAAGAGTTAGAAGGCATGTGCCCCAAGGCATAAGGAAAAAAATCCTTTCTTAAATTATAAGCTCTAACTAACTTAGCTCAACCAAAATAACTTCTTCTTTTTTTTTTTTTTGATAAAAGTTTAGGTTGAAGAGAGGCTCTCCCAGTCCAGAGCCAGAGCAAACCACCGGGCTCAGCGAGCGCTTACAGTGGTATTTACAGATTACCCACTGGGCTCAATCAAAATAACTTTCTCCTCCAAACTTAATTGCAAAACCGTAAATATCTCCTTCTGTCATACTCTTACTTTAGAATTAATGTTCGTGGAAGATTACATGTGGTATGGGGAGATAATACTTCGTACTTATACATTTTCTTCTTCTTTTTAATTCCGAACTTATAATTTAAAAGATATTCACTGCAATATTCGCGTACACAGACCTTTACTATGGACAATGAGACATCATCTTCGACGAGAACCAAAGACCAATATGTTCCGGTCCTGGCGATGCACATCGTTCAGTAATGGGCCTAACTCGCACCGTTTCTAGCCACGCATTACCCATTACCCATGAGCCCTTTTGGAGGTCCGACACCGAATGTGTACAGCATTAGTAGAGAGTAGAGACCATCTATGAGTTGGGCCATGGCCTTGTCCCGAAAATGGGCCACTTTGATAGGTACCCAAATTCGATAGTAAGTGTTTTTTTTTTTCCTTTTTTTCCCCCTCTTAATGACAAATTTCTCAAACAAACAAAAAGATTTGGTAACTCTTGGTTTAAAATGCGTCCAAAGCTCTGTGACTCTGACTAGAGGAGTTGTATTATATAAAAAACATTAAATGTTTGAAATACTACTAACATTTTTTAATGACGAACAAATAGTATTTGCTCTTCTAGTATTAATCCTTATAATTTTTACCGGAATTACTAATATTTATAACGAAATATGTCCACACGACCTATGCGATCTAGACATTTCAAAGTGAAGAGGCAGGCATCGGCCTCAACACTGAACTCGTGATAAATGATTGATTAAAGATCAATAGTGTAGAAGATAGAGAATGAATGCCCCATTCAATTTAGCAATTTATTCCCCTTTTTGCCTATCAGACAGAAGATAACACTTGATGGAACAGGCGGTGGACTGCCTTTATTCTCTACTCTTGTTTGAAGTAATAAGTTCTTGACTTCATATGCCAACAGAAGTATAGCCTTACCAAGCATTATTAGTGTCATGGTAACGAGATCTTGTTCCTTGAATAAAGTTTAGGGTTTAGTGTTGCCTTGCATATAGAAAATATAATGTTGGGAAGGTAGCCCTCACTAATGGATCGGACGATTCTAGATTTAAATTTGGGATTTAACTGGATGCTTATGATGTTATTTGACTTGTTCTGAATGTTTGAAGGACTTGCAAACCAGGGAAGAAGGTGGATACTGGGGTGTTCAGATTTTTGTGACCCCAAAGACCTCCTCTGATTTATATCAAAAAGAAAGAGACCTCCTCTGCTCTGTAGCAGAAAAAGGAACTACGAGTAGGAGTTTAGCGCATTGGATGGATATAGCATGGATATTCCTAGAAGATTATTTTTCCGTGATCATTAAATTATTTATTGCAAAAAGTACTTCACCTTATTTGATTACCTTTTCCAACTTCTGTAGATGGTGTGAGATAAAAAAAAAAATAATCTAATTTTCCAATTTGCGATCCTATAAAATATAGAAAAGAGCCCTTCAACGTGCTTCACGTTAATACCTTACGAGTTACGACACATCCAGCTTTTCCTTTAATTGAGAACCTCGGTCTTCTTTCCCTCTACTCGTATATATTCTGCATGCAGCTTTTGAATGAAAATGCTTTCTCTTAAATATGAGCCATCCATCCAGCCGCGGGATTGTGCAGGCATGAACAAAGCAACCCATCCAGTTATCTTAATAAATTAATTTATTTAGCATTTCACCATCAACTTACCTCTTAATTAACACTTTTTTTTTTAATGCTAAAAAGAGATATCCAACGGGGATTGAACCCGACGTGAATCGAACACGCAACCTTCTGATCTGGAGTCAGACGCGCTACCATTGCGCCACGGATCCTATTTTTGACTGAGAAAGGAACAGTAGTACACTAACCTACGTTGAGCAAAGAAAGAGAACTGCGAGCAACTACCAAAAATTTCTTGTGCATTTTGCCTGGCTTCTTTTGAGCGACAACTACCTTCACCTGTTTCTTCCCAAACCTTCAACTGGTTGTTATAGCCCCTTGCTTCAAATTAAGACATAAATAGTGTCCATACACGTTATGATCCACCCCATTTTTAATTAATTAGTAGAAATCTTATCCCACTTTTTCCAAAAAACAAAGCCAGCCCCCACTATAATAAGTTAGATCTGTCTTTCTTTCGTGCTTCAAATATGATTCATGTTATTTTTTTTCTGTGTCCTGTTTTGAATACTACTTACCCCGGCCCCAAGATGCCATCATATAAACAACCACATTATTATCAAACTCTCACTTTACTTCTGTTTGTGTAGGATTTCAAATCTCAATTTAATGGGAGCATTGTTACAATCCCCTTCAACCAAGATAATCTTTTTATATATAAAAAAAAAGAAACTAAGATAATCTTTGTCGGCCAGGATTTTTTAGTGCATAGGAAGCAATCACACTCTAGAAAATGCCTAAATCCCCTAACCCCTGCCTTCAGCCTTCACTGAGATCATGACTCTTTGTAAAAAATCAAGGGAGTACACTATAAGTGTGTGGGAATCTTAGGTCCTTATTAAGCTCAATGTCAAGTCTTGCTTTATGCCACAGTACGATATAAAAGAAATTCTTGCTTTAATTCACTTTAACTTTGTCCCATCAAAGTGATTTTGGAGTTTGGACCTTTCGATATCACCAATGGCATGAACTTGCAACATCGAAGCGATTAGTGCATGCTCCAATAATTCTCTCAAGGGAAAAAACATTTGTTTCAAACTTATCTGGATAAGTGCTGCTTTGTTTTAAAACAGAAAATTGAAAACACAGTACTTCTGGCATGTATTAATTGATACTTTTAATTAATCTCCTGGCTAGGATACTTTCATGAAGATATTAATGTGGTTTATAACATTTCGGTTTTGGGATACTCTGTCCCTATGTGAACTCACTGCATGCAGTTTCATCAACTAAAACAAATCAATCTTTTTGGGATTTGTCTGCAAAAAGCATATTTTGCAAATACCACAGCAGACGTTGGAAACTGCTGATATATAAGGTTGCAGGATGCATGCTTAGAATCTAAAAGCTCTGCATGCTAGCATCTTGCAAGTCATATTTTAATGGCAAAACAAGAAATATGTGGTTTAGCTTTCAGATAAAATGGGTGGGGGGAAGAAACAAAGGAAATCTCTTGTGCTTTGAAGACAAGTTCCACTCATCCATCAAAGTAAGCTCCTGAAAAGAAATGCATTATGATTATGAAAAAGGGCGCGACTTGTAAGTTTCCCTGGGCCACCTTTTTCCTTTCTTCGTCTGCAATATACATGTTTGTGTCCCAACTATAATTTTCATGCTTTGGTCTTATAGTCAATTCTAATAAAATCTTCATGTGGTGTCGGTGCAACACTTGTTCCCTTCTTCGTAAAAAAGAAAACCAAAAAATTCGGGGGAAAAAAAAAGAAAGGAGAAAGGAGAGAAGAATACAATCAACAAGAGATGCAAAAAATTGTACATAAGAGTACAAGTCATCATATTACATATAGCTCCCTAAGCTATTACAAGAAGAGAGTGCATATATCCTATAAGTAGGCACCTGTTCTCACTTGCAAGTTACAAAACAGCAGTAACTCCTTGCTTGCTAGCCATGTCTATACATCTTTTAGTATTCATTACACTCCTACAATTTTCATATTTTCAAGCTCTTTCCCAGAAATGTCCCCCTCCTCCAACCTGCCCTCCAATCTCACCGCCGCCACGTCCCCGTCCTTTCCCTCGCATCCGTCCCCGGCCGCCACTCTACCCACCTTCACGCCATCTCCTCCCTCGCCAACCCAACAACAACCCAGGACCCTTATCCAACAGGGCCACAATTCTCTCCATCACCCAAGAACTCAAAAGAAACATCACATTTGACCCTCTCAACTACACCGGCACCTGGGTTGGCAACAACTACTGCCTCTTCAAAGGCTATTTCTGCGACACAGTACCCGACCGGAACATCACCGGCCTAGCAACCATTGATTTCACCGGCGCCAGATTCCGCGGTAACTTGAACTTATCTCGCTTTATCTTGAACTTGCCAGACATAGCCCTCTTTCATGCAAACTCTAACAATTTCAGTGGCGCCATAAGTCCCAACATCAACCAGCTTCGCTATCTCTACGAGCTTGACCTGAGTAACAACAAGTTCATGGGAGGATTTCCGGTCAACGTTTTTGGTGCCACGAAATTAACCTACGTGGATATAAGGTTCAACGGCTACCTTGGCCGTGTTCCTGCTCAGGCATTTAACATTGACACAGACGTTCTTTTCATTAACAACAATGGCTTCTCCCAAAGAATTCCTGCCAACTTTGGCAATACTCCTGCACTTTTTCTCACCTTGGCCAACAACAAACTAACCGGACCAATCCCAAGAAGCATTGGTCGAGCCTGGAATACACTAACCGAAGCGTTATTCCTAGGCAACAGGCTCACAGGTTGTCTGCCCTTCGAAATCGGGTATTTAACCAAAGCCACAGTGTTGGATTTTGGGTCCAATCTGTTAACCGGTCCAATTCCACAATCATTTGGTTGTCTAGCTAAATTGGCGTTCCTCAATATGGCCCATAACAGGTTTTATGGGCAGGTCCCGGAGGTGTTGTGCAGGCTACCAAATGCTTACAACTTTACGCTGGCTTATAATTACTTCACCCAAGTTGGGCCGCAGTGCAGGAGGTTGATCAGGGCAAGGAGACTTAACGTGAACAATAACTGCATTATGGGCCTTCCAAACCAGAGGAATGCACTTGAGTGTTCTCGTTTCTTTGCAACCACCAGGAGTTGTGCTCGTGAGACTTCTTTCTCGTTCGTTCCTTGTACTCTTCCTGCATCCTCGTTGAAGATCGCTTCTCCTCCAACAGAAGATGAAATGCCTTCTACACCTAAATCATATGAAGCCCTTGCACAGCCTCCTCACTGATCCAACTCGTGACCAGTGTATTCTAATATTATAGTTTTATCTCCCATTAAGAGATTGTGTGGTGTTGCATTCTTTGTTTTCTTTTTCAGTTTTACTATTAGTTTTTGAGATGTAGTAGCTTAATACTTTATAATGCGTGAATGATTTTTCTCAACCAGTTCTGTTAAAAGTCCCTGTCCTTTTTTTTTGGTTGGTTTTGTGTTGTGTGTAATTGTTAATGGATAATTATTGAGTTAGTGAGCTCCAATTCTAAATATCACCTTCTCAAAAGTTGATGCACAAAATACTTTTTGGTTGTTTTAGCAATTTTTTTCCAATAAAAGCTCTTCCTTTAAAAAATTGTCACTTTTTGACCATTGCTCAATCAGGTACTATAGAAGGAAATTTAATTTGCTTTGATGTTAATTCCTCAGTACGACCATCATCTCGCTATCATGTAAATTCAATTGTATAAAACTGGAGGTGGGAATAAGGCATTATTATATGGTAAAATTCTCTGGCCACATATTAATTGATCTTGCAATGCCATTGCCAGGCAAGATTGTTAAACAACTCTAATAAACTTGTTTTCCAGGAATGAAGAATGCTTTGTAGTTGGTAGAGCCAAAAAAATATTAACAAAAGCAACAGAAAAAAATGTGGATGATTCTGGAATCCGAATGTAGCTATCTCCTTTTATTATCTTCTCTAGTTGGTTTCTCCTGGTGCTGTCACTTGCTCTTGTTTGCCACTTCTAAACCTGTAAAATAGAAGCGGCACTTTAGTTCAACATAGACAACAATGAGAACTAAGGTCGCAGAATTTGCAGTTTTATCTCTGTACTACATAATCATCACTTCTCTCATTGTCATCACGGTAGCAATTAGCAACGACATAGAAACACTAGATTTCACTATTGCCAGGGTAGGTAGAAGCCAAAGCAGAGGCTGCAAAGGTGGAAATCACAAAGCACCCACCAAGTGCTCAAAGGCCACAACTGCAGTACCACCACCACCAACACCACCATCTCCCCCTTCTCCTCCTCCACCAACTCTGCCTCTTGATACAGAACTCTTGGTATTTTCGGACCAGAGGCTGGCTGTTGTGTACCCTATAATCCAAAAGTTCAAGTCCATAATCACCTCTGATCCTCTTAACATCACCAAGACCTGGGTAGGTTCTGATGTATGCAACTACACAGGTTTCTTCTGCGACAACCCTCCTTACAACAAGTCAGCTATAGCTGTTGCTTCCATTGACTTCAATGGATTCCAACTTTCTGCTCCTACTCTCGATGGATTCCTCGATCAACTCCCTGATATTGCACTCTTCCATGCCAATTCCAACAACTTTGCCGGCACCATCTCCCCCAATATTTCCAAGCTTCCTTATCTCTACGAGCTTGACATAAGCAACAACCTATTCTCTGGTCCATTTCCTGCAGCTGTTCTTGGCATGAACGGCCTAACTTTCTTGGATTTAAGGTTTAATTTCTTTGCTGGGTCAGTACCACCACAGATCTTTACACAAAGCCTTGAAGTGCTCTTTATCAACGACAATAACTTCATGACGGGTCTGCCTGATAATTTAGTTGGTACACATATTCTTTACCTCACGCTGGCCAATAACAAGATCACAGGTCCACTCCCGACAGGAATTTTTAAAGCGTTCTCGTTTCTCACTGAGGTTTTGCTGTTAAACAATCAGCTGACGGGTTGTTTGCCTTATGAGGTAGGCCTCCTAAGAGAGGCTATCGTGTTTGATATTGGCAACAATCAATTGACGGGCCCATTACCGCTCTCCTTGGCTTGTCTGGAGAAGGTGGAGCAGCTGAATTTTGCAGGTAATCAATTGTTTGGTATGGTGCCTGAGATGGTATGCCAGCTTCCAAATTTGGCCAACTTTTCATTGTCGGATAATTATTTTACGGCGGTGGGGCCAATATGTAGGTTTCTAATCTTGAGAGGAGTTCTTGATGTCAGAAACAATTGCATTCCTGATCTTCCAAACCAAAGATCAGTAGTTGAGTGTGCTGATTTCTTTGCACACCCAAAGCCCTGTCCAAATTTGTGGTCTCATACTTTCATTCCTTGTAAGCCCTCCTTTACTTCTGTCTCTAAGCTTCCTAAAATCTCTTCTTCACCTTGACCAAGTCATTGTTATCCGGTGAAGATACTATTTCATGTAATCCGTCTTTCTCCCAAGCCAATATGGAGGCTTTGTTTCCTTAAAACAATTCATGATTTCATTCTCTGTTCGAGGTTTACTTTATATTAATGGGAGTTGCATGATATTACTATACGTGCAAAATGCAGTTCAAAGTATGCCATCAGCATCTAATATCTTTGTCTCTCTGATATGTATTTAGGTAAATATCACTGTTTATGTTAAAAATATAATGGCAATACTAAAGATGATGTGATATATATACTGCATACCTATTCCTGAATGAAAAGCACAAGTCCTTGGTTGGATGAAATTAACCACTCTCCTGTTGCCAAGTATACACAACATTGTACGAATCACCTCTCTCTAAAACTGTGCTACCCACTCAGCCATCAAATCATTCGATAATGGACAAATCAGCAAGAACCCATTTCCTTTTTTCCCAAGGAAAAGAAAAAGGGGGAACACATATGCTTGATAAGCTGCCAGCTTATAATGGAGGATCGAAGTGGCATAGCAAGAAAGGAGCTTTAGTAAAGAACATGAATGGTCCTCAGGAATAGGATGCCCTCTTTGAGCTGCCATTTTCTGGAAGGCAAAGCCTGCAAACTCATTTGTACTGGGACACTAACTGATGAAGTCCCCAAAGTCTTAAACCCCATTATTACTGCAGTGATGATCGGTTCTCAAGTCCTAAATGGAGTTTTGGGATCCGTAGGATTTCAGTGTAAACCATGTGTGGTGGTCCAACTCATAAGTGCTCCATCAAAAGCTCGAGGTATGATTAAAAAATTGCAGTGCCTTGTCACGGGTCACTGTTTTTGGTTTATTAGGCGTTAGATTTTGTGTTTAAATCATAGTGGACTACACTGATAATAAGTGGAATATACGTCGCTTGTGATAACATTAAGAATGCTTTAAGGGACGAAAATGGGAACAAACTCAATGTCTTAAATTTAATACGTACATGCTGGTATGCTTTGGTTATTGATATGCTTCTCTAAGTAGTAAATACTAAATACTGCAAAGCTAATCTAAAATCTTATAAGTAGGCGTCACTCGCATAAAAAAAAAAAAACAAATGGGCGTGCTAACTTGCCTCCATGTTTATTGGCAACTTTGTAGAAAGCTTAAGATTTTTCTGCAAGTTACAATGTGCTATACATCATCAGGGAATTATGGTAAACAGATAACAAATGTAGAAGGCTGCTTTTGTCTCTGCCTTTGCTTGTTGGGTAGGAAAAGTTTTTCTTGATTTTCAAAGTCCGCGAACCGGGGTGTTTTTATTCGATGGGGGTCCAAAAACGGTTGTTAGGCTGGACTTATTATAAACTGACCCAAGTCCATCGTGTTATTAGCATACTATATCTGGGTCAAAATTAATGTGATCCTATTCGGAATACGCCAGTCTCTTGGTTGTATGATGAGCCTAACTTCTGCTTCTTACTTAGGAGTTTTCTTCTGGATCATATGACGGCCCAATTGGTCTTAGGCTCTATAAAAGGAGGTAAGCATCCCTAAAGTAAACATGAAGTCTGATCCAATCAATAAAATAAGTACTCTGTTATAGGCTAGTGAAAACAAAAAGAAACATTAAGGGAAACCAATGACATGAAGCATCAAAGAAGAATACAAGTAGATGTGAAGAAAGTTTTAGGTAATGTCTTTTTTTGGGTCCGAGTTTTAGATAATGTCTTGGTTCCTTGCCTAAATTTATAATTTATTAAAGTAAATAGAGATATAAGCATATAAGATCAATCAAAAAAAAAAATTAGAGATACAAGAGAATCTCAAACTTAAAAAATGCTATAGTCTCCCACCTATGCCAGGTTCACATCTTTTCTTCTTCTTCTTTTGTTCTTTTTTTTCTAGTTTCCGGCCATTTACTCTGACGAGATGAATTATCAATTGTTAAAATTCAGTATGGCCAGTGATAGCCTCTAGGTGATCTCCTTTCTGTATGTTTTTCATATCTGTATATTTTATTTATTTTTCTGTTTAAGTTAAAATTTTTTTATTCAGAGTTCGACCAAAAAAAAAAATATTGAGAGAATGATAGCTATTGCTGATTTAAGTATCCCAGTCTCCTCGAAATTAGGCCATTTTTGTATCTTGTTGAGCTTTGGCTCTGACTCAACTCCGTCCCCGGCAAGCTTAGGCAAATTTTGTGTGGCCTACTTCGAGAAAGAATAGTAAATGGAATAAATGGATGGTGAGAGAGACAAGAGACGATGGATGGATGGATCAATGAATGATCATAAACATAAACAATAAATAATTCAGTCAAAAAAAAAAAGAAAAACAATTGTGGAAATTCGAGAAATTCGCTTTCAAATGCAAACGGTTGTGCAAGGATGGATGAGCCTGCCCACTTCCTAGCTTACTCAAGATTTTGTTAGCTAGCATACTGTTCTAACTTTAGAACTAAAATTGCGTTAAAGATGTCAAAACGTTAGGGGAAAAAGAGAGAGCCAGAAAAGGGCACAAGGGATCTGCCCCTATTGTCCGCATCAGTCACTTCTTCTCCCTATACCATTTTTCTAGCATGGAAGGAAAAAACATAATTGAAGAGTGCATCATCTTGAACACCTCATCAAAATAATTGGGAGAGTGAAATCCTTATTGCTCAAAGCTCAAGCCTCAAGGTCCAATTTGCATGCAGCCCCACCATCCAGGCTGCAAAGTGATTGTGGAATATATAGACATTCAATTGGGGGTAGGTTCTTCCCGAACTACCAATTAGAATCGTGAACCCATAACTTCGCACCTGTATCTCCTCTCATAGAAAAAAGAAAATATACCAAGAAATCAGAACTGGATGGGCGACAAAAATATATATTTTCAGCAAATAACTGCACATTATACTCTCTAGAAACAAAGAGCATAGTCCAGACTAAAAAACCTTTTTGTTGATTCCATTATTGTGTAGATATATATAATTTGTTCTATAATAATTTATTTCAATTAATATACAGTTGTTCTATAATTTTATTTATTTATTTTTTGCATAAAAAACTCATAAATCATGCGACTTGCGGTATACCCCCATTCTGCATTCTACTTTCAATTTTAAATTTTCTTACTTAAGAGTAAAAGACTACAGTTCACAGCTGATCTCTTAATGTCTTTATGTTGGCACTTGGTCTTTCTTTGCAACCTTTAGGACAATTAGTCACTCCTTACCAAATGAAAGATGGTCATCAAAATATTTGGCTGTCCAGTGTCCAGAGTCACCCTTTTTTCATGTCTTTTAAGCTTTGGAGAATCATGGATGAAAACACCAGTTAGATCCATTGCTATAGCGCGATCCAAGCTTCACATGGCACCGTCCATAACTGGTGAGTCAAAAGGCTTAGCCAACACAAACATACTACTTTCAAAGAGTGGAGACAAAGTATTAGTCACGGAGGGTCGAGCCCCGTTGCAAAAGGAATCGAAAATGCCGCAATGCACGAGCGAGTAGTGTAGTTTATAGTAGCAAATAGTACCCGTAGCTAGGTCTCATAGCCGTAGGTTTTAAGGCAAGAAGAGGCACTACTACTATTACCACCACTCCTAACTAAAGCACTGGCGGGGTACCCAACTGCCAAATAAAAGGGATCGTAACTGTGCATTTATTTTTTTCCAACATTAAATTACACGTCATATCAGAGTTTTCTTTTTTGCTGTTGTGTTTTTCTTTCACGTGATTCTGAACTTGCAGTAGTCCCCCGACAGCTCTCCTCTCGGTTCTTACATGCTTTGTCATGTAGCTCCTCTCCCATCCCTATCCATCTCTCTCTGTTCCTCACCTTCCTCTTTTTTCTCCTGGTCTTGAAACTGTAAGAGTTAAACCCATTTGGGAACCAAATGGACGACCAATCCCCCATCCACTCCTGATCGGCATCCCATACACCCAGTGTAAATGCTTTAATTTTTTCTTGTTTTCTCCCAAGCCAAGTAGCCATTCCTCCCCCTCTGTTACAGTTACACCACCAACAATAATGTTGCATGCTTACTCATCATCGTCATCATCAAGTCCTCATCTTTTACTACTTATTTCATTTTACACTATACTAGCAGCTACTGCTTCTTCTTCAAGATCTCCTCCCCTTGGTGCACTGAACCTACTACAACCATACGATGCCACGGCTCTTCTCGACTTCAAATCCAGAGCAGATTTGCACAACAAGCTCACCACCTTCTCTCAAGCCACAACCCCCCATTTCTGCCACTGGCAGGGAGTGACATGCGTGAAACAGAAAGTGGCCAGGCTGGTTCTCCAAGACTTGGACTTGGGTGGCGTTTTCCCTCCCAATACATTGACCCGCCTCGACCAGCTCCGTGTCCTCAGCCTCCAGAACAACTCCCTCGCCGGACCCATCCCGGACCTCTCCAGGCTCCTCAACCTCAAGTCCCTCTTCCTTGATCACAACTTCTTCTCAGGTTCTTTCCCTCTTTCTCTCCTCCCCCTTCACAGACTACGCACTCTTGACCTTTCCTACAACAACCTAACCGGAAACCTAACATCCCGGCTAAGCTCTCTGGACCGGTTGTTGTATCTCCGGCTCGATAACAACCGGTTCAATGGAAGCATACCTGCACTGAACCAGACCTCTCTTACAACCTTCAATGTTTCTTTTAACAACTTTAGTGGTGCAGTCCCCGTGACTCCCACTATGCTTCGTTTTGATGTGTCATCCTTCTTGTCAAACCCTAGTCTTTGCGGCGAGATCATACACAAAGAATGCCACCCAAGTCCGCCATTCTTCGGCCCTGCATCGTCGTCGTCCTCCTCGGTGGTTGCGCCACCGCCGGCGATCGTGAATGGAGCATTGCACGGGGTTGACTTGACACAACCGAGTCAAAGAACAAACCACAAGAGAAGCAATGCACTAATCATTGGGTTCTCATCCGCTGTGGTGGCGCTTATAGGTTCGCTCATCTGCTTCGTGATCGCCGCGAAGAAGCAAAAGACCATGGGAAAGAAATCAACGGCTGATGCTGTTGTCGCGTGTGGTGATGATGATCGCGATGGGGTCCACGCAGAGGCAGCGGCCGTGATGCAAATAGACCAGCAAGAGAGCGAGTTAGAGGAGAAAGTGAAGAGGGTGCAAGGGATGCACGCGGGGAAGAGCGGGAGCCTGGTATTCTGTGCCGGTGAGGCGCATGTTTATTCCCTGGATCAGCTGATGAGGGCCTCCGCTGAGTTGCTGGGGAGAGGGACGATGGGGACCACGTATAAGGCAGTGCTGGATAACCGTCTGATTGTTACCGTGAAGAGGCTTGATGCGGTTAGATTGGCGGGCACAAGCAAGGATGTTTTTGAGCAGCACATGGAATCGGTGGGTGGGCTCCGCCACCCAAATTTGGTCCCGCTTAGGGCTTATTTCCAGGCCAAGGAGGAGAGGCTTCTCATTTATGATTACCAGCCCAATGGCAGCCTCTTTTCCCTAATCCACGGTAAATTTCCATCTTTTTACCAATGATATTTGTGGTTAATACACTTTTTTTGGTTACTATACACTTTTTTTTTTTGGTTACTATACTTAGTACTTATTACGACTAGTACTGCATTTTTAACTCGGTCGGTGAGGTGGTAGTGGAGCAACAGTTACTTACTCTAATGCTATCTTCTTTTTGTCTTGGAGCTACGAGGTTTGGTGGTGGTACTAGACTAGACTACTAGTAGTAGTAATGTCTTTGCTTATTTTATTAATTTTGAGATTCTCGCCACTGATGGCATCGGTAATCGAGTATTAAGTGGGTAACCCACAGAAATGTCACTGATTTAAGTGCAGGAAAAGGTCTTATCTTGCTTGACTTTCTCGTACCACGAGCTTAATGGAATCAAATTAGCTGTATGGATTCATAGCGCGTGAGTCTTACTGCCCTGTGCTTTAGTGTTGGTAACAGTACTATAGTACGTACTAGCTTTGTTATTTATAGGATGTTTCAATTCGAGTCAGAGAAGCTGTGGGCTCAGTCAGTACAGTTGCCAGTTGCCACTTTGATGATACCTCTGCCCGAACGCGCGCATTGTAGTCACGCGTTTAGGTGGTTATGTTTTTTTAGGAAGTTAAGGTAAGATCATACACTTTCTTGTCGGATCAAGGGGATTATACTTGTTTGGTAAGGATTTAGTCAATTAGATACCGATTTGTCATTCCAAAGAAAACACAGAGTAATTGACCCATGGGTCCATTTGACATGACCACTCGTGTGGGACAAGACTCTTTCGGGTTACAGTTAAAGGACTCTTACAATTAAGGTGCAATTCTACTGGATGGTGTAAATTTTTTGCGGGTCCATTGGTTTCCTATCCTGGATATTGCTGGATTTTGTTTTCCCCTATGTGATACGACTTGCATTTAATGTGGTTGGCAAAAATTACCTATGTGCAGGTTCAAAATCGACGAGAGCAAAGCCACTTCACTGGACCTCCTGCCTGAAGATATCGGAGGACGTAGCACAAGGCCTATCCTATATCCACCAAGCGTGGAGGTTAGTCCATGGCAATCTCAAGTCATCCAATGTACTTCTCGGCCCGGATTTCGAGGCCTGTGTTGCTGACTACTGCCTAGTAATGCTTGCTCCCAATTCGGCTGCAACCGAAGATGACCCAGATACCATGGCATGCAAAGCCCCAGAGTCCCGCAATTCGAGTCGCCAGCCAACTGCAAAATCTGATGTTTATGCATTTGGGGTTATGCTGCTGGAGCTTCTAACTGGAAAGCCCCCATCACAGATCCCATTGTCAATACCCACCGAGGAAATGGTGAATTGGGTTAGGAGAACTAGAGATCAACATTATGATCATGATGGTGATGATGGTAATAAGCTAGATATGCTGCTTGAGGTGGCTATTGCTTGTAGCTTGACCTCCCCTGAACAAAGACCTACCATGTGGCAAGTGCTGAAGATGTTGCAGGAGATTAAAGAGACTGTATTAATGGAGGATAGTGAATTGGACCCCCCGCAGCACTAGCTAGTCATTGTTAGCTAGTACGAAAAAAAACTCATTGATTACTAATGCATGCATAGAGTAAAGAAATAGTGGCAGTAGACTATAGATAGGAGTACAAATGCGATGCTTCCCCTTTTTTGACCTTTCTTGTCCGTCTCTCCAGATATAATTGTTTTTGTTATGGGACTTGGATGCTACAAATATTCAATTCGGACCAAACCAGCAATATTTATGAACTGGAAAAATAAATCACCACCAATCGCCTCTGCTCGGGGGGCGGTTTATCTTAGGCGATATAAACTGCTGAAAGAGTTCAATGGACAGAAATATCATTAGTAGTGACTGGAATAATATAGGACAACACCTTAAATTTTGATGATCCTTCTTTTGTCTCCATTTTTAACTAGAAATTTCAAATCAGGTCAGCGCGCTGAAATCCAAGTGTAATCCGTTTTTGCGTTGCTATGGAGTAAACATGGGTTGCCAACCTTGATCAAATTAGACTTAGACATTATTGGACTTATATTATCACTCGGCCCTTCCAAAATTACATGCCCCAATGTAAAAGTTGAAGATCAAACTTGGAATCTTACTCAAACTGCTCACCACCAATGCCAACAAAAAATTGGTTCCTACTCATACTGACAACATACAATTGGTCGTAAAAGAAGTATCGTTAAGAGAAAAGAGCAAGAAAAGCAGCAAAAGTTTGAGGAAGGAAAGTGTGACAAGGCCAAGACCATGTGCATCCACTCTCTCTACAAAGTTAAATTGATGTTAACAAGAAATGCAGAAGATGAAAAAGAGGAAAAAAGATGTGTTCCGGGTGGGAAGAGAATCTGTACGTTCAAAGAAGCAGTATGGACCTTTTGGCAGGCCTGAACTTGGGCATTGCAAACAAACGAATGAACTTTGGCCCAAGAGAATGGTCCAACCCAAGGATCATCCTCCTGGAGTGTCGGGTAAACGAGAAACACAGGAGTGAGAGCAAAAGGGGAGTTAAAAGGAAGAAATTGCTAGAAGAGTCTAGCAAGCCAAAAAACAAAATCACAGCCAACAAAAGTCGTCTATCAGTTAAAAAGAAGCAAAGACAAAAGTAATCGAAATAGAAATCAACGGGTTAAAAGAAAAGAAAAGTAACCACAGAGAGAGAAAAGAGAAACAATCTTAATAGCCTCCTCACTTAAAGAAGGGAACTGGAAAAAAAAGAGCGAAGAAGAATCCTGAAATGCCATACGCGATGATGGACTCAGAGATGACCGAGAGGGATTCCTCCGGTACGACCCCCACGCCGGAGCAGAACCCAAACGACGCCGGAAGAGACCTCCTCACATTGGCTCGCCAACTTATCAACCAAGGAAAACCTTCTCAAGCTCTCCAAGCGGTACATTTCAATCCCTTTATTTTCTTCTTCCTCTTTTTTCTTTTTTGCTCTCCAATCGTAAAGATTGCATCTTTTTTGGTCTTTTGATAAAATAATCAACTTAATTGTGTTTTATAGAATTTTCCTTCAGTTTTAGTGATGTAATGGCGTGCCTCACATATCCTCATGGTTTCTGTGTTGGGAATTCATTTATCTTGATCACTACCTTAAGCTGTACTTAATTGTGGAAAGTGATGGTTGTATCTAGTAAATATTCTTGGAAGCTGGAAGTATAGGGTGCAGATTTTGGAAGTTCATGATTAAGATAACGGTAATTTGTAGACTTGGGTATCGGAGAATATCTAAAGATCTGATGCTTGAGGATTTCCTGGATCAGGTGGTGATGGCGATGCGGACTAAAGGTGGGGATGCTGCTGTGTTTGAGTCCCTGCACCGTGCTCGTGAGCTGTATATGAGCCGACTGCAACAGAACACTTCAGTTGATCAGCTGGCCTCTTTGTTTGCTGAGTGCGCGATAGCGGAAGCCCAGCCTCAGGAAGCTGAAGCAGGGACACTTAATGTTGCTCGTCAATCAGTTCCAGAAGAAGTGCATGGCAACTCCATACTTGCACAAACTGGCAGGATGCAGATTGTGTTGGATGCTTTCTCTGATGGGAGCAGCTTCATATGTCTACAATGCGGCGGTCTTGTCAGTGTCCATCGAAAAGACGAGCATTATGCTTACTGGTGTTGCAAGCTTTGATGCGGAGGAATAAGGAATGAGCGATTTCTGATTGATACGGTACTGCTGAACAGACTTGATTAGCATTCTGTTATCCTTGTTCTGCATTGGACTGCATACTTACCTTGATCAGGGTTGTTTCAGCATCCACCATGCCCTTACGATCATTAACACTGTTTTGTCCAATTGCCGATCTGAGATATGAAGACAGCGGTCTTGTTTAATATTGTAATGGACGGAATTGGTTTCCCTGTGGGACTAGATGATATGGGTTTCCATTGTTGACCGGTTAGGTCATCTGCATAGGAGTCTGCAGATTTGATTAGTGTATTAGTATCATTGTATGTAATTGCCTTTTTTGTGCTGAAGTAATTTCTTTTCAGGTTGTGCTCTCACATACTATTATTTGATAGATTAGAATATGAGGTAATTATTTCAATCATGCAATGATACCCTTATCCTCCTCTTCTTAACATTGTCATTGTGAAGTTTATTACTGGATTCTAGATAGAATAGAATACAAGGACAACCTCCAAAAAGTGCAAGATTTTGTTTTCAACCATTCTATATTGATTTTGTTGCGGAAACTGGGAAGGAAGTAGGTTCATGCAGCATGAAAATTGATGTCAAGCTTGCAGAGAGAAACCTAACAAGCGGTTCTGTGTTGCAGGATTCCAGAGTGTGTCAATGAGGTTAGCCTGTTGCAAGGCAGTCAAAAGTACTCGAGGCCAAGGAAATAGAAGACTTCGAGTTGATCGGTCCTGAGAGGAACACTTGTAAATATGTCTACCGCCAAAACTTTCAATTCCATCTAAAACACTTGAATATAATCCAGCTTCTGATCTCACTCAGCACCACAGAAAATAATGGAATTTAATTTTGTACATTACGGACGAGCCATGCTTTCAGTTACTGCACTTGCTGAGAAGGCTTGATTTTGTTTATTTATTAAGGATGATACCTCTTTGAGACTATCTAGTCCATCACCTTTTGATTTAGCTTCCAAATGAACTGTGTTTGACGTGGAAGGTGTTTCGTTCATGGTTTTTCACGCTTAGCTTCCAAGTGGAAGGTGTTTCGACAGTGTTCCCCCGGGGAACAAGCTTTGAACGTGATATATTGCGGAAAGGAATGGCAGAATGCTCAATCTAAAGAACAAAAAATGTAAAGCACATACATGATAAAATCATTTGAGATATTCTATTAATTTCACTAACGAATACATATGAATTATATGGCACAACATTTTTTGGACAAAATACTACATACAATCAAGTAGCAAACAAGGAAACACAAACCCCCTAAATGCCTTTTTGCATCATTTTGGACTATAACACAATGCTAGTAAACACAATAAACATGTGAAGAATTAGCCTGCAGACTAACTATTAACAGGAAAAGCCCCAACACAAGAAAATAAAAAAAAAAGGAGATGAGACATTTGCTTTTTAAATTTCTATGACTTGTGGGGAGGGATGTTTCCCCTCTTCAAGTGTTGTTATTTGGCAGAATATACACACCATCACAGGCTTATGTGATATCTTCTTGTAGATAGTTGGGCGAATCAACAATAGCATCGACACTTCTTTACAAGATGCTCCGAATGTGGTGACTGCAGCTAAAGCTTCCAAGATCCAAAAACTGAACTCTTCCAAAAATCCACTCATCCAAGACAACTATAAGCAGAGCTCCTCAGCAGCCAGTTCCACTACACTGAATGGAGTACAAATCAAAAGATGAGCGACCAACGACCAGGGATTCAAGGATTATTAATACAGGCATGTTTCTTGATTATAAACAATGCTGGCCTCTACCCTATTAGCTTTGATCATTTGTGCATCAAAAGAGATGGTAGTTCCGATTAGCTGTTGTATCCCAATAGCATTTTCTCAGGAAAGCACTAAGAGGGGAGATGGTCTTGAGTTAAAAGACGGGTTGTGAAAAGACATACTTCCTAGGCACCCTCTATAACCCTAACAGAAGAATGTTTCATATATAAACTCATAAGCACCATTCTGTATAAACGGAAGCAAGATGAGCGACCAACGACCAGGGATTCAAGGATTATTAATACAGGCATGTTTCTTGATTATAAACAATGCTGGCCTCTACCCTATTAGCTTTGATCATTTGTGCATCAAAAGAGATGGTAGTTCCGATTAGCTGTTGTATCCCAATAGCATTTTCTCAGGAAAGCACTAAGAGGGGAGATGGTCTTGAGTTAAAAGACGGGTTGTGAAAAGACATACTTCCTAGGCACCCTCTATAACCCTAACAGAAGAATGTTTCATATATAAACTCATAAGTACCATTCTGTATAAACGGAAGCAAGATGTCAATTTACCTCTACTAATTCCTTGGTGTGTTCCATGGCGCACCCTTGGGTCGTGCTTACTTGTCAAAGATGAGTATGGGGGCGGGAATATCTTGTGAGCAGGAAACATCACAACACGCGTGGCAGAGCCTGTGCACGAGGTTTTGATCTCATAATTGTTTCGTCACTATGCCTAATCCATTCAGATAGCCTCCATGGTTTCTGCCACTTCCATTTGAACTGTAAAATCCACTGGTGATGACTTCTTTTCCACCTCCACAGCTTTCCACCATGTCCTACAGTTGCGAGTTTTCTCATTGACAACTGACCAACAGGTACCATCTGCACAAGCAATAAGCTCCACCTTTTTAGACAAGCAAGAAGGATAATCCGAGCCTAAAACCAAAGGAGAAGGACATTAACCTTTCTTGTCTGATTTATGAATGCTGCAGATTCTCTGATTGGAGCATTAGCAATTCCAGGTGTATATTTTAGTTGTTTCTGCGCTGGCGCGGCCACCGGAGACAAGGGACCACTCATGTCATCAGTAAAGTATTTCAGAGAATTATGCGGGTTGCCTTGTTCATGGCCAGCCTGAAGAATGGAAAGAAATCTTAGTATCATACATAATGAAAATCAATAATTCAAGAAAACCACTAAAATAGACATGATTTTCCAGTTTAACAAACCAAAAAAGAACCCAAAAACTTTCCATCTTATCTCAATCTTTCTGGTTCCAAACTAAGGTTTGATGATCCCACGTTAAATTAGTTTTGATGTATAATAATAAGCAGGTTTTTTTTTAATTGATGACGCAACTAATGCAGACCTAGGGGGAGCAATAGGTCAAAGACTTTCTGTTCTTGTTAGTCTCAAGTGAAGGATATAGAACAGCTCTGGAAACACCATTTGGTCTTGGTATAAGTCATTACGAAGTAAACTAAACCTTAAGACTCCAAAAGTATCCAAGACCGTCACAAAACTACATTCTTTTAGTAACTGAAACCATTTCAGGGTCCAGAGACAGTGCATCCCAATTCAATCTCAATTGTATGCTTGCCTTGTTATATAGCATTTGGAAGTCTAACTGTCATATGATGCACAAGAAGGACAAGTTTGCAGTGTGAAAATCATACCGCAGCGGCATTAGCCAAAACAGCTGCAACAGCTTGCTCCCTCAATTTTAGCTCCTTTTCTACTTCTTTCCTTTGTGTCTCACTCTGCCTCAGCAAACTTACAAGTTCTTTAAACTGTTCTTTCATTTCTTTGATTTCGATTTCCTTCTCCCACAACTGACACCTGTCCAAAAAAAACAAAATTTTCTATCAACCATCTTAATATAGTCTTCATGATGCAACGGAAGCATCAATTTCTCACAAAGAATATCTCTAAGAACAAGAAATGTAGAGTTTAAAAACAAGTTACCAGATTTATCTGTTAAAGATTTGAGCTTCCTATCTGCTATGGAGCAAATAATTACAGTGGAGCAAAATCATCCCAATTTGTTTTCCAATGAAACACAACCTCCAGGATATAAAGATTTTACTACATGCTAACTATGTCAAAGAATATGCATTATGCAGTATATTATGAGGCCATTTTCAGATAGCTATATCACAAGTGGAAGAAGCCACTAAACTCTTTGTTCCTTAATGTTGGGACAAGAAAATTTTTCCCTTTTAGGTTGAGTTTCTCATGGTCCAACCTTGCTTTGTATAGATTGTTTATGGATTTCTTTCTGTTTGTTCATGGCAGCTGGAGTATTTCCTATGTCTCATGTTTATCCAAGATTGGTGCTAAAATTGCAGGTCTTTCTAAACATTCTGATCACATGCCCTAATTGCATTTAGGCACCAATGAATCATTAGCATGATATTCAAAATAGCTATAGTAAATAACCTTGCATCTCCAAGAGAATTGAACATATACTGAAGCAAGTTCTTTGCATCTCCCATGGAGCGCAGCTGATTCCAACGTCCACGGTTGGTGAATGCACGCTCCCGCTCTTCTGCCTCCGAAAGCTGTGAGGCCATTGCTACAAGTGAGTTGGATGATATGCTTAACATGTTCTCAAGTGAAGATATTCTGGCCATTCTTGCATTTGGTGACATGGAAGAAGCCCTGAAAAAGAAATGCTTTTAATTCAATGTATTGTTTTCATAAGTCACTACATCTGGATACAGGAACTGTGGCCTTTTAAGTAGGCCAATACAAACTCCTACCTAGCAAATCCATTCTTTCCTCGTGGAGGACTCAGCCCCTTGGAAGCAAACTCATCCACTTGCTTCAACACAGCCAATTCTTCTGCTAATGCAGCTCGTCTGCAGATAACAGAAAAAATCAGCACAAAAATATGACAACAGGGGCAACCAAGAACGTCTAATTTAGAAGCTAAGTACATACACTTGGCTTTGCTTCTCATATTCGAAACGAACTTCATGCACATTTACCATGACTTCTAACTCATGATCAAGCCAGCGCTGCAAGGACTTCTCGTTGCTCTGCGCATGCAACTTAAGTTAAATGAAGTGGATGACCATGTAAAGACAGATGCTTTTTTCCTAAGAGAAAAAGATCAATAAACTGCGTTTAAGAAGAATAGTATCTGGAGAATGAAAGCCAAAGAATTACCTGTCCATTTGTTCCATTTCCATTAGGGACAGCTGGAAGGGTGAGATGGTGTTAGTGCTTTTGAGAAATTTAAAGCAAGGAAAGAAACAGAATGTAAACAAATATACCTGAGTTCTCACGCGAAGAAGATTTACGAGCTTCAAGCAGCTCTTTTAACCTCTTGGTGGCCATCGCAGCCTCTTCTGTCTTTCGCTGAAGAACCTGAAGCAAACAAGATTATTCTGACTAGATGTTTCGAATTATTTCTCTCAACGAGACAGACAGAAGAGACCAAGAGTAGACAGAAAATGGAGCTACTTTTTTCAGAGCTCATAACATTTCCGTACACATACACTAAAATTTTTTACCATTCAAAAAATTTTAGTGTATGTGTACGGACCAGGTCATGAAAAGTATGAGAAACCATGAAGTCAGTATTACATACATCTAGTCTAACATTAATCAGCATTAATCTTTAAAATTCCTTCGATCTACAAATTTCCCATATCATGGCAACAACTGTCAGTGATAAGGAAAAGAAGGAGCACATGTTCCTAGGTATTTACGCTTTTGAAAAAGAATGGACGAGACAGACGCCAACTAAGTTGTGTTAATTCCATAAGCGTTAAAGCAACCATACTATCCATGTAACAGTATGAAGAAGCCATATGTGGAAGCTCCACATAAGAAGGGATTTGGCTTTCACTGCATCCATTTCCGTTTCACTTTTGCTGCATTAACCATTGTGTTCCTAAATACAAGATGCATGCACTTAACAATAAGAGCAAGTGGCAGAACTCAGCTCACCAATTTCTGGCGTTGGTTTAAAGCTTGCAATTTATGCCTTTCATATTCATTTCTTCTCCCCTCCTTCCTTAACTGCACAAACAATTGCATCATGACAGGGAAATATATTCACTGAGATTAAAATTTGAATCCAATCAAATTAATAAAGTGGATAGGTTCACAGACGCGGGAAAAAAAAAACTTTTAATGAAGAAATTAAACTAATGCCACCGCAAAAGAAAGTAAGCACCTGAAGCAGTTCTTTTTCCCTGGACGCCTTCCACTGTCGAAATTGTTCTGCCTCTTGTTTGATCCTATTTTGCAACTGGACCTATACCCACAGATAAGAAGGAAGCAAATCAAAGAAGGAAAAGAAGATTAAAGGAAAAAGGAGAGAAGATGAGAAAACATCACTAAAACAAAGTAGATGCAAGAAAGTAAAGCATAACTGTTCCCCGTACCTTTTGAGCCTTTATAGATTGAATTTCATCTTGTAATCGCTTTGCTGCTTCATCACTTTTTTGTTTTTGCTTTAACAGCTGAACCTGGCTCTCTTGTTTCTTCTTAAGATCCAAAATCTAGCCAGTACACATGTGAAGGTTATCATTTGGGACACTAATACGAACTCCCCTGTGTACAAAAAGCCATGAGAGTTGTCTGAAACAGTCACCTGTGCCTCAAGCATCTTCAGTTTCTGGGTATGGGTGTCTTGCAACTTCTGTGTCTGCCCATCAGAACCAGCTGAAAGGTTTTCAATTTCAGCCAATAGCCGGTCCCTCTCTTGCTGCAATATAGACATAAATAAGAACGCTGTCTTTCCAAGGAATAAGCAGTAAAAATTGATGAGAGCTACTTTTACAACCTGCACAGTTCTTTTTTCGTCCTCCAATTCCATAAGTTTCTTGCCAAAGTGTTGCTTGAGAGCTGTAGTGTCATACCCTCCGACAAGTTTCATTTCCGACTGCCATTGTAGAAATAAACCATCCATGATGGAGTTAATGTCAATTTGCTAGATTTTCATCCTCTTCCTATTCAATGTAATCTATCTAGAAGCGGAATACTCAACTCATACAGCACTGTAATAATGACTGTAATGCAACTTAACCAGAAAGTAATGTGAATGTGGATGAACACAATAAAATAGATAGAGCAAAAATGTAAAATCAGCTGTTTCAGATGACAGACGTAACTTTTGCTTAATTAATCCAATCAAAATCTTGACGCATTCATCTTCTTTTCTTGGAGAAATTCCACCGAACTCATGTATTCAAACAAAATAAACATGCCTTTAAGATATTTTTGGTTTTGGGTAGAAATAGTAAAAATAGCGTAAGTAAAAATGAACTGCATTGGAAAACATGTACCTCTTTCTCTTCCAAACGTCTGTTCAACTCATGAAGTTCTTTGTCCATGGTGTTTTGAAGAACTGTATGCTCCCACTCTTTTGCTACTTCTTCATCAATCTCCCTGGAGTCGCCTGCTAAAACAAGTATCACGTTAAAGATAAACTGTCACAACTAAATAGACCATAGTGCTTAACCTAAATCTAGGAAGAAAGAAAGTGGAAACAAAAAATGATAGCAGTGAAATAAGCGCAATAACCATAAGTGAAAGGCAGAGTTCTTACTGATCAAGCGGGGAATGATGAAGTTTTACCTGGCATGGTTTCACTCATCTGATAATCTGGCGACTCTATACTGCGCAAGCTCCTTTTAAGCCCATCATTTTTCACGGCATAGAAACTGCCGTCCTGCAAAATTGAAGTACCATTTCAGGCATTTAGTCCATCATGAAAAGTATTGCAAACAATTAGCATGCCATTAGAGACTGAAAATAAGTGCACAAAACTAAGATAATGATGTCTTTGCATGAACAAGTAGAAGATAAGGAAATTTTTAAATTGCAAGGAATCTCTAGAGGAGGGTTTATAGCATACCTGAGCATCCGTTTCGCGTTGCTCCACTGTAGTGCATCTGCTGCGGTAATCATGAAGTTCACGGCAAAGATCCTCATTTGCAGCTTCAAGCCAAGCAATCCTTTCTTTGAGAACCTACATAAACGATTTTCAGGAAGCTTACAAAACTAATCCAGAAATAATTATCCCTGAGAATGAATCCCAGCAAGGTAATGCTTTCCTAAGTAACTGACATGAGGGTTTGAAGTACGTTGAAAGAACCAAACCAAATACCTGAACTTCATCCGATGAAGTTCCTCCTCCACGGGCACAAAGTTCCGCCTGTAGGTACTCAAGTTGTTGGCGCATCTTTAGCATCTCACTGGACATGGGATCTCTGTTGACCTATAAAAAAAGGAGAATGAAAACAATCACACATTTTCCAAGGTGTCCTCTCTTTTCCATTAAGAAAGAAAAAACATCAGGAAACACAAAGCATAATATTTCCTACAAACTCACCACAGGCTTATTTTGGATGTTGCGAGCACGATTTGCATATTTGATAGTGTTGAGGGTTTCCTCGGCATTGATATCAGCAGGGCTGATGCAGGCTGGACAAGAGAGAAATTTGGATTACCTCAGCATATGGGAATGTAAGGAAAAGTGAAGGATGTTCCTGCAGGGCAACTGAAGATAAGTCTTTGAGAAGGGATACAATTCTTACCTATCATTACAGTTCGGCTGTTCCCACCAAGTGAGTCCTGCCAAAACATACAAATTTTAGTATGACAAGAATATCCAAACACGAAAATGAAGAAACCTAATAAACCGAGTATAACCTAAAATGAAATTAGTTCATCTGGGAAGACCCTAGGCTAACAGGAACCAAAAAAAAGATCTGGAATCAGTGGTTCAAAGATTCATGTACATATCCTATTTGGTCATTCCCCATTCCATGTCGTTGTTGAAATACTAATTTGGAACTCTGGATTCTGGAGGACTAAAAAACTTCTTGAAGTAATTTTCAGAGTAGAGAGCCTCGAATTGAAATTTGTAATTCCCCACCCTATTTCCATTTTCATATCCTATATCTTGGATAAAGATTAAAGTTGCTTTTACAACATGATAGTGCTAGCCTGAAGTGAGCTATACCTGCAAAAGCCGAGTCAATTTACTGTCTCGATAGGGAACATGAACACCTTCTTTACGCTTTTTTTCATCACCAAGAGCACTGATAACATTACCAAGTGCGAGGAGACCCTTATTGATGTGAACTCCTGCAAAAAGAAAACAGAAGCAAACGAATTAAACAAATATTCACCAAGTGATATTATGACCAAAATCTAATTTCAACGGGCAAAAAGTATATGCAGGGCTGCCTACCTTCTTTAAAACGCAAGCCATCAGAACCTGTTCTTTTGGCTCGCTCTGATCCAGCCAGATCAACCAAATGCAACTTGGCGCATAGATACTCTTCATTCATACTCTCACTACCGTTGCCATCACCATGGAAAACTGGATTGAGCTTGCGCATTTGCTCTAAGGTGATGGTGAATATTGCATGTGAACGACTGCAAACAAATCCACAGAGATCATGCGTCACTACACAGTCATAACCAATCCCTTCACCATGAATCTTAGTCAAATTTTTTGCCATGCCAAGCAAGAATATGCAAAACTTTTAAAAGAAAAATGAAACGTCTTAGACAAGGCATTATACATGAATATGCCCAAATCCTTCAATGTGTTAGCAAGCTACAGTTGGATGGTTCTACTGATAAAAAGATGCAACATTTACCTTGATTGGTTGTTCATGTTTGTACTACCTGTAGCCCGACTTAATGATCCTTGCTCTAGACAAGCGGACATTTCTTTAAGTGTACTAACACTAACTTCAGTGGATCCTGCAAGTGTTATAACCCCATTTGACGATTCACGGATTTGTATTGGCGGTTTCCCCGGGAGACTTACTTTGCCTGTGTTCCCGTTAGCGGTATCTGATTTGTTAAGAGCAGTAGGATCCAGCAAATCTCGCACTTCCTCTTTTAGAATCTTTCACATTGAAAATTTTTCCATTAGATTATGTTTTGAAATGTTTTTTTTCTTTCATAGCTGGCTATGAAAAAAAGATTCATTTTAGCACAGGAATAGAGAAAAATACTCATAGGCAAAAGAATTCTCCCAACAAAAGCTACAAAATGAAACTAGTAAATTTATGCAATATTACGCGGTTTGTGATGTGGGTTCAGAAAAATAGTTACTTTTCCATGGCATACAAATTGGGTTGTGTTCACTAGGAATGTTAATGGCTTGAAACATTTGCAGAAAGAAGTTGAAGAAGTGCATGGTAATGAGTAAGCAATGCTGAGAGAAAGGAATACTCCAACGAACCTCAATGAAGGAAACGTGCAATTGGAATTCTGTTTGGTGCTTTAAGTTTTCAATTTTGCTGAACAAAACATTCATAACCTGAGGAATTATTCCTGCTTGGTAACCATCTTTGAAGCCAGTACCCATCGTATATGTCTTACCAGATCCTGTCTGCAAGAGATTGGAAAGTGAAATCAGTTAATAGGGAAACCACATTGCACGCGTAAAAATCTTTATTTCCTTGGACCATATTTTCCATAGAAGATAAAGCTTACCTGACCATAAGCTAGGACGGTTGCATTATATCCTTGAAATAAACCATCAACAAGTGGAGCAATACATTCTTCAAACATGGCAGATGAGGGAGTTCCTGTGCTCCCATAGACATGATCAAAGGTAAAAGAATGTGTTCCTATTTGCACCTGCAGCAAAGGCATAGCCAAAACATAATCTAAGACATGTCAAACAAGTGAAAAATAAGACACAACTATCCCTCAACTAAAGAATATTAGAAGATAGAAGCGGTTAGGAAGGCTGGATTTTGGAGTTTGCTACAAGTTTCTTGAAGCAAAGAGAGTAGCCAACACCAATAGGGATGTGAAAGAAAAGGATGGAAGGATAAAGACAGTAAGCACCCAAATAATTCATTAAGGTTTCAATACAAAGTATCAGTAGGAATTCCAATTATATGGTAAACACCTGCATACATCTCTCTGTTAGCAAATAGGTTTTACTTCATTAATTGCAACCGACTTCTAATAACCATGGAAGCTCCTTATATCACACATCAAAGGAAAGAAGCCAAAACTAACAGAAGTTGGCTTGTTAACTGGAACCATTAACAGAAACTGCAACGGTACTACAGGTGTATTGGATGATGGTATGCCAAATTAAAAAAGAAAAAGAAATTGTAGATTTTCCTTAAAAGGACATTATTTTAATAGATTCCAAGTCATGAACAGGAAAGAATAATCAATTGCAGAGTTCTCAAATGATGTACTATAAGGTTTAGGCCAGCTCACACACAAGAAGTAAATGATGGCAGAAACTGACCCAGAAAAACAGAGCATATTTGATAAAAATCGACAAATTATCAACCATAACACGACAAATACATTCAAGGAGGTTTTGCAGGACACTTTATTAGGACAATTACTCCTCTCCTTACAAGACACAGAAATTTTCAAAGCTTTCTTCTACTGTCAATCCGATTTTGCAGCAGAATTATTAAAAATAAGAAAAGAAACACTGCAGAATTGACTGCTAGACCACTCTGAATTTTCAAGAGATTCTCACAAAAAAACAAGCAGGCCACCCTGCTTACGCAATCCCAAAACCGGAATGTTATAATAAAAAAGACAGAGACAATGGAGAAAGAAAGCCACCAAATGATTCAATATTTACTAAACTCCATCTAATTTACACATCAACAATCTAATTATAGAAATGTCAGGCTACGACTTCCTCTTGATCCATCTCTTCGATTGCGACAGCAACATCTCCCAAGTCAAACATGCAAAGACATAGACTTCCAAAGTTTTTTTGCAGAACCAATAAACAGTAACTCCTCAACTTCCAGTAAAAAGCCTAAAGATCCAGATCTCCCAACGATGTCTCAAGATAGAAGAAAACAAGAACAATTTTTGATAGAATTGTCCAATGGAAAACCATATCATTAAATAAACCCACTACTGAAATCATTCTTTCCCTCAGTTCAGTGGCCTCTGCAGGAAAAAAAAAAAAAAAAAAAGGAACACTATACTTTCACATTGCCAGGAATTAACGTACCTGAGGCTTCCCTGAAATCACAGTGACACAATCTTTACACCCTTGAGCTCTCTCATCACCAATGAGAGGCCTCACATGAACTGCAACCTTCACACAACAGTCTTCCGTACCACCACCGCCACCGCCACCAGGAGAAACAGGAGAAGGAGAAGGAGGAGCATCCATGGAGGAAATCCAAAACGATAAGAGAGGAGGAAAAAGCCAGAAAGAAGAAAAGAAGCAGCAGCTGCCTAGTCTATAAAAAACAAAGAAAGAGTAGTACTGTATAATAGAGAAGAAGTTTTTTAGAGCAAGAAGGGAATTTTTTTACAAGGCTTGGGCTATAACTGGAAAAGGGTGTCAAAAGATCAATTCTTTCCCTTACAAAACCGTTCCCATTGTCCTCAACACTGCAGAGTTTTAAGACAAGAAAGTGATACTACAACTGTATCACTGATACACACACAATTTTTTTTTCGCTTTTTATGTTTGTGGAGACAAATGTAATAAGACTTTTTTTTTTTTTTCTAGTGAGTGAGAGGGAGAGAGACAGAGAGGGAGAAGAGATTGTCTTAAAAGGGGTAGTTGGGGAAATAGCGGCAAATGAGAGGGATGTATTAGTAGTGGTTGCTCTGCTACTATACTAACAGCACAAAAAAGAAAAGAAAGAAAGAAGAAGAGGTAAGGTAACTGCAAAGACAACAACCACTATCATTTTCCTTAGGCTTCACTACACACCACCAGACTTGACGGTTGTGTTGGAAATACTTTCTTGTCACTCTTCCCCTTTTTGCCCTCCCCCCCTCCACCAACGGCTCCTTCCCTCCCTCCGTTCCCTTGGACAGTTATTACCGTTTTACCCATTTTAGCCATTTCCAGTCCTCTGTATATTATTTCCACGTATAATATAAGAAAGCTTAAGTTTTTATACTACTACTACTAGTCTACTACATTCTATTTCTAGCTTTCTACCACATGAACTTTATCTTTTTATATGGTTCTGGTTTTATGGGAGGCAAGTGATAACACTACGTATTATGATGTTGATGATTCATGATTGTCTGCCCCCTAGAATATGGTAGAAAAAAGGGAGCATACACAGCACACAACCCACGTGATGTCGAATCATTATACGACTCTGGGATCTGTTTTAGGCACCAAGATTTGTGTTTTGTGCTTGTGTACGTGTTCGTGTTATCATTTTTTGGGGCTTTCTTTCTTCTTTAATTTTCTCGTGAAGATTTCATCTGCCCTAAGCTTTTCCTACATTTTGTTACACTCAAAAGGATTGGCATTGGAATACAATTGGCCTGCACTAGCTAGTTGGTGTTATTGGTCTTGGCAGAACTATATTTCCAGGCTAAAGGTGATTAGTTTATGTACTGACCACCTTTGATTTGGTGATAATATATGTGGTCTTGACTTCAAGCCGCATATACAGCTTGTTCCACTGACAATTAAAAGAGGTTTTCGTTAGACAGGTAGATAATGGCAGGTGTGATTAATTTTTACATATTGGGGTTGTACAACTGATAGGCCAACTTGTTACCATTCATTTTAAACAAAGAGAAGATAGTTCTACATTAAAAAACAAGGGCATTCTACTATTTGTAAATATTTTATTTTCTACATTAGAGGTCCGGAGAGGAGTTTATGGGTATGTATTTGGGTAGGTGACATAGTCCAATGACGGGACAAATCTTTCAACCAAAGGGCCTTAGAGTAAAAATTTTCATTTGGGTATTGTTAATGGGGAAAATAAGAGGGATTAGGTATGTTTCATTATCCATCTTAACGGATGGTTGTAATCTATACTGATTCATCTTTTGTTCCCGCAATTTTGTACATTCTATCATTCCAATGATGCAATGATCACACCAATGGGCTTGTAGAGGGGTCGGGTTTGAGTCTCACTCTCCTCAATTAGTATAAAAAAAAATGATTACATTCTTTCCATAATTAATTGCATTTAAAAAATACTAATTCCAGGATGAACCAATACCCGATAACCTTATTGACAATTCTTATTTCCTGAAGACATGTGAAAGTGGACACAAAATTTTAGTATGATATATGCAAGAGGGTAGGTAATTAATTAACACATACAATCAATGGATTTCTTCAGAATCTCTTTTATTGAAAGGAACCGAAAATAATGTGGTAATTGGTAAAAGAAAATACCCCGTTGCTAAATCAATTTTCTTGTTGTTGTTGTTGTTGTGTGAGATGTATTAATTTGGAGGCAATAAAACGGCAAAAAGGAAAGCGACGGGGTTGAAAGGTGGTGGTGGAGGAGGAGGAGGAAGAGGAGGAGGGAGGAGTAAAAGGGAGAGGTCGGGAAAGAGAGAGACCCACAAGTTAAGAGGATTAGACAGAGCCAGCTGGGTGGTCTCCCCCATCCTCACATGGCATCCTTTTTTAGTTTGCTAGTATATGTATAAATCTAAATCCCACCGGTGGATCCCATTTCTTTCACACTGGTCAGAGGAAGGAGAGGACACTCTTTTCTTCCCCCTCCTGGTCCCATGTCTTCCTTTCCTTTCTTTTTTAACAGATTTCGTGGCAGTCACTTAATTAATTTCATCTTTGGAATTTTGCAACTTTAAGAATGGATGATCATCCTTTGTTTGTTGGCACACTCCCAAAAAACACACACACACATTGCCAGGCCAGCTCTCCTCCTAGCTAGCTCCCCTATCTTTTGGATGTAAAATCAACCCCCAAAAAACAATAACATTGTCTTTCCAGTCACCTCCATCCACCCATCATCACCATAGGCCTTATTGACCAAAACCCATTTCTCATGATTATCCTCCTGCCTTTAAGATGATCTAGTTTACTTCTTATTAATTTTTGTCATTTTCATCAGTTGGATATAAGTAACTATCATATTTCTACCCAAATAAAGGAACAGGGGATGCAATGCAATTTACACTACTACTATTGTCTACTACTGCTCTCTGTATGAATAAATGATACTGTTACTAGCTACATGTGCCTAAATTGATCATAGAAGAGACTAATTAAGCAATACTGAAACCGGTGCTTCAAACCCTCAATGCAATGGAAATATCAAAATGTTTTGTAGCCATCAAATTAAACTGAGAGTTTAATTCTATGTCTTAATTAGTAAGTCCGATCACATCAAACCCCCCATCCTCTCTCTCATAAACTGGTCTCTCTTTTCAATTTTAGCGATTACATGTTATGTTCATGTGGGGTGTTTGATCACTACATAGTACTGTTGCGTACAATTAGTGTGGCTTAAGCTTTATTGCCATTACCATGCCTCCCTGAATTAGAACGGCTTTAAATGGGTTAACCCCACACATTAGCGATGAAACAAGAAATTGGTGGTTGTTAAGTGGTTGAAATCGTTTAATAAGGTGGAAAAAAGTGTTCCAGGTAGATGAACAAGTACATTCACACCACTTACACCATCAGGAAAAGGGACATGCATTTGCTTCTCGTAATTGTGCATTCAATAGCAACCTTATTTTTACCAATGTGTTGTTATATGCATCATGTTACTTAATTTCGAGGAGAAACTAAAAGTACTCAACACAAATAGGTTTTAGGGTTCAAATCATATGAACATGCCCCTTTTGTAATCATTTTGATCTCTACTTGAGATCCACACAAAATCATAAAATATTGTATTCAATAGGAGGTCGATAAGTTCGTCCCACCCATATTTGTATGTCATGGATCCTGTCCATTGCCCAACTCTTTCCTAGCAGCCTACAGATGAAGCATCATTTTTCAGATATTCCTTTGTAAGTATGTTATAGCTAGATAACACAAATAAAAGAACTAAACATTAGAAACTCCTCAAGAACTATATATAAACATCAATATCAGGATAATTTTGTGTATCATTAATAAAGCAAGAAATTTAGCTGGTGATTGGAAGTGTTAGTTTTGGGCCATTCATGGTGCATTTCTAGCCTTTCGGTGGACTGCAAGTTAAGCAAACTTGGTGTGAACAAATGGACTGCCTCTGCTCCTGTACTGGCTGCTTGATTCAGAAGGAAGAGACACAAAAGGAAACCGAAGGCTGATGCAATTAAAGATCCAAAAATCAAGTTTCCTTTTCACAACCTAACTCTCCATTCATTGGATTCTTCCCTATCTGACCGTTGGCCTGGATGAAGACCAAACAACAACTTCACAGTAACCAATATGGATGACACACATGGTTTGTTTTCCCTCTCGGCAACTTAATTAGTTGGTGTTAGCAACACTGTCACTCTTAATTCCCTAAAACTTGAATATAATCCTATAACTTGACATGCTCAAAAACGACTTGAAACTGAGCTTAAATGTACTTGCAATATTTTTTCTGTAGATGAAGAGGATCTATATCTGTGTGATATCTTGTCGTTTTATGACCGATCGACTAATGATTTTCTGCTTTCTATTCGCTTGTTATATATATTGGGTATTTTCCACAGTTTACATCTGCTTATAATTTCCTTGTAATCTTATAAGGAACTAATAAATTTTGTGTGATACTACAAAATCTGAACTCCTTGAAGCGGCGTGTAATGAATAGCTTAATGTCACAAACAAAATGTTCGAATATATTGAAGGCCTTGTATGGTTCATATATAATCCAGGCCATCAAAATAAATTGTTAGTCTGATATTGATCTTCAAAACCACAAGAATATATATATAAATAACAATCGTTTTCAATCATCAGATCAACTCCCCTAGGAATGCCCGAAATTCTTGTTCCCCGAGTTGGGAGAACGGAGTGGTACACACCCATCTCTGCATGTTAACCAGCAGTACTCGAGGACAAAAATCTCTCTCTTGTTTTTTCTTACAGAATATGTCTGTCATGATAATTTAAATAGTAGCAAGCTCTGCTCCTCTATTTCTATACTTCAGTCTTTACAATGTATCTTTATTTAACCTCTCGATCGAATCATGTAACCAATGAGCTTACAGTTTCAATTATCCTTCCTTTCCCAGTGAGAAGCTATATAAAATAAGCCAAAGCCAACTTTCGGCAATTTCTTTCTCATGAGACCATGAGGAAAACCACATGATTTGAAGAAAGTTGAGATCATATACATATATATTCTAGTAACCCAAATTGTAGCAGCCTTTTCTCTCATTAAAATTCCAGAGAAGGAATATAACTAACTATACTTGTTGGTTGTGCAGCTGTGAGATTTCTTTATTCCTACCGTCAGCTCCCTTCTTTTCTCCCTGCTTGTGTGCTTTTCTACCCCATGTGGAGATTGCTTCACATGCTCTCATTTCCTTTACATCACAACATTATTCCCCCAAATCCTTCCCTTTCTATCCAAGCTTCCCCCGTCCTCTCTATCTTTCTGTCCCTTCTAGTTGTGTCATTCTCACCAGCAAACTCTCCCTTGTTTTTATTAACCAAAGTATACATAATTAACATCATTATTAAAACTTCCTTGGACTATCCAAGGAAATCAGTGCAAGCCTTAAGATAGTGGGTTACGGTCCAATCGCGCAGTTCTGTTTAATCAATGCACTCATTTTAAGTTCATTTAACATAATCTAATCTAGCTAGAAAGGCTTTCATGCATAGAGGTGGATATGATGCCATTGCATAATTATCACATCTTGGCCCCCCTTTGTCAACTCAAAGCGAATATGCAATCCAATTGTGTGCTACTCCATTTTTATTTATTTTTTTTTGTCTTCCATCATGTAATGTCTTGGTAAAGATCACCGCTACAGTTTCTACCAAAAAAAAAGATCACCGCTACAGTACCCATTAAAAGTTTATATGCTATAGGATTATCTATGACCTCCAAAGTTGCATATAAAAGGCGTTGTATTCTTGAGACACAACATGTGCTTTATTGCTAGTGTTCATCATCATGCACATCAGTCATTGCGTCAAGATTTGGACTTGGTTCCTATAAGCGTGCATATCTAATAGGGAGTGGGGTTTGGGTAGCTCCTTTCTCCAGCAATGGGCTCTCTATTAATGTCCGGTCACCGATCAAATCAGATGAGTGTATAATTGGTAAATTTTTTGGAGAGTCCCACAGCTGAGGATATGCATGTCTCGACCCCATAGGCCATAAGGTCATGCTTTTTTTTTTTTCCTTTTTTTTCCTCCTATCCCTACCGAGTTCATATGCTTTCAAGGCCAAAGACCACATTCTTTTTCATGTATTAATATCAAGCACTACTAGTAGTAGTGATTGTCTCTTCTAATGAATGGACAAGTGTATCACTTCTTTGGCAAAAGAGGGTGACCCTATTATGTATAAGGCTTGGTCACCCATTCGATAGACTTCCCAGGTCCCAACTCCCCAACTTGTAAGGGATGAAATCCTTTTTCAGGTCAAAACATAGACCAAAAGTTCCTATTATTATTATTTTTGGGTACCAAAAGGGGAAAAATACCCAACCTAAACCAGCTAGATGGGCTTGTTTCATCGTTGCATGTTGGGACAAAAGAGGGTTATATCTTGCATGTGACCGCCTGACCGGTGAGGAAAGGTCTATCTCACATTAGCCCACCATGTGTTTGCCCAACGTGGTCTCTGCTTCCCAGCCCAATTTCGTTTCTTAGTTTTTAGGACACATGACCTGGGCTTTTCTGTGTGTCGCTTCACCATCCTTCATGAGGAGCTCTAGCTTCATTGTGGGCTTGTAATTGTTCTGTCGTGTTTTAACAATCCACAACCACGAGGTTGCTAAATCCATAAGCTTATGGCAATAACGATCCCATCTCTTACAAGGCAAGAGATTCTGCAATGAACGGCACATTGCTTCCCAGTTGCTAATTGCTACTCTAGTTTTTTGCAAAACCAACAACAAAACATGCCTTGGCTCTGAACATGACATTTTTGTCCAGAAAAAGAAAAGAAGAAGATGACATTTATTTTCTTAATAGATGCGGTCCTGTCCTCAACAGCAAGCATTGATAAGCATAATTTGTGATGTCATTTTAATTCAGGAAAAATGACTTTCTTGGCAGATATCTATCTTCTGATTCCCTTGAGCTGCCAGCCACCACCAATTGGCATTTGGCAGCCTAACTAATTGTCAGAGTTTGGCATACAAAAGTGCCATCGGAACATCTTCATCCCCCATAAGGATGGTAACAATTATATGTCATAACACAGACACACTCCTACTTGTTGTGTGGGTTTGTCCCACAACGGGGTCCAACCACATATGCTTATAACAACTTTTAAGGTTCAATAAACGAAAGTAATTTGTCATCGCTCACTGATGGGTTGTTTGTGGTTTGTCTGCTAGGATTTGGTGCCTCGCCCTAGGGAACTTTGAAGGAATTTTTTAGTCCAGAAAACGTTAAGCTTGGCAAGTATTCAATCTTACACCCTCAACTTTGGAATATTTAGTAGTTAAACAAAGACAAATGAATTGCTCTTAATTACCAATTAGCAGAGCCACCCGTCGGCTCCTGCCAAGAAATTGCCTCAGGATGTTCTTATCTGATTGTCTAATAAAGAGTGGATGGAAGGAAGCGAAACATTCTTTTCGTTCATTATCTATAGATGGATACCATCAAAACCTTCACTCCTAAGAAAAGGTCCTCTTGCATCTTCTTGGTTTCCCTTTTCTTTGTGTAATTTATTCGCCAAACCAACCAGAAAAATATTGATCTTGAAATCGCCGGCCCTCACATATCAGCATAGAACGTAGAGGACAAATGTAAATGGTAATGCATGATTGGCAATGCATTTCATCAAATACATCGACTAATTAGTATGTTCACCTAAAACTAGAACTTAGGGGACAAAGTTAAACAAAAATCAACTTTGACAGGAACAAGGTGGGGGTCCTTGGACGAATAAATTGAATTGAGAGAGGGATGCCGGTCTAGTTTCTAGAATAGAACGGCATGTATCAAGCAACTGACAGTTACAATACAGACAGTAACAACATTAACAAATCCTAGATATTTCTGGTTAAAACATCTGGTTCGTTTATTGCATAGTTAGCAAAGTATGAACCACCAAAAATGGCTTTGAAGTTTACGTCCTGAGGCTGACTCAGTATCAGGCACTCTACATTATAAATTCCTGAAATGAATTCTGATCAGCATGGTTCAATAATCTCGTTGGCCATGACCAAAAGGATGGGCCTCTCCTATCTCACTTCACTTTATCTCCTCCTTTCTTGTCTACTGCTGTTGCTGCTTCCCAGCAGCAATTCGGTTGCTGTAAATGAAGAACTCCAGACTTACATAATCCACATGGACCATTCTCACAAGCCGGCATCCTTGTCAACCCAAGAGTCATGGCACCGGACCATCCTCAAATCATTGTCAGATCCTGTCAAAGATCAGGAAATGCTGCTCTATTCTTACAATCATGTGATGCAGGGATTCAGTGCCAGGCTAACACGTTCTCAGCTATCCGAAATCGAAACTTCTCCGGCTCATCTTGCAACATATAAGGAGTCCTTTGGCAAGCTATACACTACTTACAGCACTCAGTTCCTTGGACTAAAACGCGGGCGTGGGATTTGGCCAACCGCTTCAGATGGCAAAGGTGTGATTATAGGAATCATTGACACAGGAATTTGGCCTGAGAGTGAAAGCTTTGCTGACAAGGGAATGCCACCAGTGCCTCAGCGATGGAAAGGGAAATGTGAGAATGGCACAGCCTTTAGTCCTTCTATGTGCAACAAGAAGCTAATCGGAGCTCGATCTTTTAGCAAAGGACTGATAGCTGCTGGCAGGAAAATAGACCCGGAATTAGACTACGACTCTGCGAGAGACTTCTTTGGTCATGGGACTCATACATCATCTACCGCAGCTGGCAGCTACGTTCATGGGGTGAGTCATTTCGGATATGCAAGAGGAACAGCAAGAGGAGTGGCACCTGCTGCCCATGTTGCCATGTACAAGGTTCTGTTTGCCACAGACAGTGACGAATCTGCAGCAACTGATGTGCTTGCTGGGATGGATCAAGCTATTGCTGATGGGGTTGACATCATGTCCTTGTCCCTCGGTTTTGATCAGACACCTTACTTCAACGATGTCATTGCCATTGCTTCTCTTTCTGCGGTCGAGAAGGGAATTGTTGTAGTATGTGCAACTGGTAATGATGGACCGGGGCGAAATACAACACACAACGCAGCACCTTGGATCACAACTGTAGGAGCTGGCACACTTGATCGGACCTTCACTGCTACAATGAATCTGGAAAATGGATTTTCAGTTGAAGGAATGTCATATTATCCTGAAAGTGTTTACATTACAGATGCTCCATTGTACTATGGAAGCAGTGATCAAAGAAAGGCAACATGCAGCCTAGGCTCATTAAATCAAAGTGAGGTTCACAGAAAGGTGGTGTTTTGTGAGAACAACGATTCTGATCCACATAATCAAGTGGAGGAGGTTCAAAGAGTAGGTGCATTGGCTGGAATTTTCTCCACAGATTCTTTATTTCTGGACGCAGAAGACTATACCATTCCCAGTCTTGTTCTACCGGCTGCTACTGGGAAATGGCTTAAGATATACTTAACTGAGCTAAATATCACAAAGGTGAAAAGCATCAAATTTGTGTCCACCAAGTTTGGTGTGAAGCCAGCACCCCAAGTGGCCTTTTTCTCTTCAAGAGGACCAGATCCAATTAATCCGGGCATTCTAAAACCAGATGTTCTGGCTCCAGGAGTGGATATTTTAGCAGCTGTGAATCCCACCATACCAATAGTAGAACTTGGAAAATATGATTTGGTGTCAGACTATGCATTGTTTTCAGGCACATCCATGGCGGCCCCCCACGTCGCCGGAGTGGCAGCATTACTCAAAGCCCTCCATCCTGAATGGAGCCCTGCAGCTATACGATCAGCTATCATGACCACAACGTATCCAGTAGATAACAATGGCACAATCTTGACAAACCAAGAGACAGGCTTGCCGGCCACACCTCTAGAATTTGGAGCAGGGCACATCAATCCGAACAAAGCCATGGATCCTGGGCTAATCTATGACTTGAATTTCCAAGATTACATCGACTTCCTCTGCAGTCTTGGCTACACCGACAAGCAAATGGCCGCAGTCCTCAGGAGAAGTCAATGGAGTTGCAACAATACATCAAGTGATCTAAACTACCCTTCTTTCATGGCCGTAAGTAACAGCAGCTCTCCATTGATGAAGAAATTCAACAGGGTTGTGACAAACGTGGGAAATGATGCGGCAGTTTTCAGGGCAACTGTTGAAGTTCCTCCAGGAATGAAGGTGACAATAGAACCCAGTACTTTGTCCTTCTCCTCAAAGTATCAGACACAGAGTTTCTCCGTGAGCTTAGAGGTCGATGAGGATGCTCCAGCTGTGATCTATGGTTATCTTAGATGGGTCGATCAATACAAACATGTTGTGTCGAGCCCCATAGTAGCTGTCAATTTCTCTAAGTAGCAGATTACATTCTGATTATGACCACAGCCCCTGTCGAGATTCAAGAATAATATAACATTTGGTTTTTTATGTAGAATTATAACGCAACGATTCTCAAGTTATGGTTGCTGCACAAAAGCAAAATGTTGTAAATCTGATAGCGAAACGAGACATATTTTCTTTCCTAGTTTTGATGATGAACCACACTGTAATTTGTATTACTACCAATCAAAATTACAAAAAGAAATAGAGGGGGAAGATGTCCCTCCAGCCAGACTAAGGAAGGAGGGATTGTAGTAACTAGTCAGGAAAATGAGAAAGCTAGCACTTTTTGAGCTTCCCCTTGTTTATCTGAACTGCGAACCCGCAAGCCCTTACATTGTCACAACAATTCCACATGGTTACTTGGCGTTCCACGATTTTTGCCACGCTTAGGGTCCATTGCGATGTATGCATAAGGTAATGCGGGCATGCCGCTTTTCAACCCCGAGGAAGATGATGCCTGATTCCATTACAATGCTTTTCGAAGGTCGTGTAATGAATCCCCTCCATCTCACCTGGAATCCTTAGTCATTGGAATGTTTGTAATTTCTGATGTCCTCAATGAGAGCCTTCATGTTCCTGTAAGACGAGCCACCTTCTTGGACCGCATTCTTCGCCAATTCTGCCAATTGACTGGCTCTTTCTCTCATTTCCACAGTTTCATCAGTTTCATCCATCAGTAATCTTACTGCTTTCTCAATCTCATTTCTACCTATCAGCGGTGATTCTTGGGTTGCCCATACTTTCCAGTGCTCGTTCCCAACTGGTACTCCAATCTTAAGCACCTGGGTTATCAGCTTCTCGTTGTAAAATTGCTCTGCAAAACCAGGCCATGTGAGAAACGCCACACCAGCACTCAGCCCTTCAAGAATAGAGTTCCACCCACAATGAGTGAAGAACGCCCCAATTGCCGGATGCTCTAGTATCAACACCTGTGGAGCCCATCCCCTCACGATCAATCCTTTTCCACTTTCTTCTATTCTATTCTCGAATCCTTCAGGCAACCAATACTCTTGCTGCTGATCCTTGTCTTCACTTTCTACTCCATTGGTCGATTTTAAGGTTTTCCCGATGACCCAGATAAAAGAATGACCGGATTCTTCCAGGGCATTTGCAATTTCTGATGTTTGTGCCTTGCTAAATCTGGACAGGCTACCAAAACAGATGTAAAGAACGGACTTTGCTTTCTTTGTATCAAGCCAATGCAAACAGCTATGCTCACTTTCTATTCTATCATCAACACATTTATGGAGAAGAGACAAGGGGCCTAAGCACCAAGCCTTTGTTCCCGTGACTTTCATGTAATAATCAACGTAGGCTGCCTCTAGCTCATAATAGCTGTTCATCAAGATTCCATAGCTGTTCCTTTCAGCCTCCCTGAGCTTATCAAATAGACCAGAGAACTCGTTCGTCTCTTTAACTATATCCGGTAGCTGTGATCTTGTGATCCTTACCTCATGCGGCAAACTTGGGACAACAAAGGTTTCTGTCTCGGAGGAAACTTGGCTGTGAGGCTGGTAATGTTCCATGCAATAAGCAACACAAAGATTGAAGAAGCCGCTACCGCTGAAGGCAAGCCTTGGTATTCCAAGCTCAACCGCGACGTCAACGGTCCAGGGAAAGAGGTAATCGGAGGCGATGCAGTCGGGGTGGTGGTCGTAGAAGAGCCTCTTTATCTGCGGTGTAAGAAGCTCTATGCCATGGAAGAGTTTCATGGACATTTCTGGGGTTGGTGTGGCGTATAAATTTTCACAGCCCTCGGGTAGGCCAGCTTCCGCACATGGGAATGCAAGAATCTCCAAAGCAATGCTTCTACCGGATTCGATGTCCCGGTCGATGGCATTCTGGAAAGGGGTGGCATTCCTTGTGGTGGTGATTATGGTGACCCTGACACCATCTGCTGCAAATATCCTAGCAATGTCTACCATTGGCATCATGTGGCCTGGTGCCATGTAAGGGAGGAACATCACATGAAGTTGTTCTTTCGTTGAAACCATCCTAGCTAGTGGAGATCCTGAATTCTAAAGAGGGAGACTTACAATGTGGAGAGGTTTGAGGAAAATTCAAGGTCTGTGTTTGCGTAAGAGAGAGAGTAAAAGTTTGTGAATGTGCATTGAGTTGGCTAATTAAAGAAAGAAAGCCCCCACTCTGCTCTTGAAAGCTGGCGGCTATCCCTTTTAGTCGGAGGATTTATTCTCTCTGTGTGTTTATACCTATTTTAGGCAAGGATATTAAACTGATTCCTGGAGCCAACTACATGAGTTATTGCTTGCAAACTTGCAATTTACAAAAGAAATTAAGTAATACCTACACAGAAGCAAATCTTGCAGTGTTGTTATCAAGAACCCTATGCTTTGGAATGGTTTGTTGAATCATTCAATAATGCTTTGCGGGAGATGTTAGTAGTTGTAGTAGACAAATTTGTCATCTATATATTGTGCTTGTAATTTTTTTCTTAACGAATATTACTTTCACGTATAACAGAGTGGCACTGCCACTTCCAGAGTCAACTTCATGAGCTGAATAATAGGGATAGGGAGGTTAGGTTTGTTCATTCCTCATGTCACCAGTCAACAGAAGGGCCGATTTAATGGATTATGCAGTTTTCTTAGCGATTTCGTTTCTTGAGAGCTCTCCTGCGAGTTTGCAGGATTTTTTCTTGATAGCGGCGGATATGTTGGGATTTTCCTACCGCAAGTTCCTTCAACGGGTAGGTAGTCCTTGTTTCTTTTTTTTTTTTTTTTTAAGAATTAATATATAATACAAGTAGTATCCTCTGTCTATTTTTTTTTTTCTTTTGGTTCGAAACCTGAATGTAATGTACAAAAGCCAGGGCTTCTAGCCCAGTGTTCCTAAAAGTAGTTCTTGCCCTTTCAGTCAAGAGAAAAAGAATATGACATCAATGAAAAAGATAGAAAGATCAGAGGATGGTAATGCATGAGATGAGTATTTTGTGTTTGTAAAGGTGTTCGTGCCAGAAATAGCTAGCAAAGAGATACAAGGATGATTCTGCAAAAAGAAGAAGAACAGTTCTACGCCCTAAAATAATTTCAACATCATAGTTGACATAAATTTTGTGCGTTTTAGGGTGTGTCCCCAGTATTGTCAGCATCGATTAAACATATATATACCCAAGTGAATGGTTCTCTATTGACTATAATCAAGAATAATCTAACAATAAATAGAGCCACTATGCAGCGTAATAAGAACTACCGAGGGAGTAAGGAGAAGAGTCGTAACCATTAGGTATGTCAACATTGTCAAGCAGGCCTTAGTCAAATTTGAGAAGAATTGGTGGGATGTAAAATCTTGTTTGAATTAGAGATTTTTGACTTAGTTAATGACTTATCCACCATAGTGGGTTATTTTTTAGATTCTCCGGATCCCGGCCCAAAAGCGGAATTTGGCCCAACCGAATTATCACAAATTTAGTACCATCACATGTATATTCATATTGGTTTCAACCCTCAAAATGTTCACACTTTAAAAAATTATAATAATATAATTTTCTATAGATCTAAAAAATTCATTATAATTTTGTATGTCTCCCAACCGGAAAATCAGGAGCTAGGGGAATATTTCCGAAAACTAATTGAGAGAGGCACAGGCTTTATCCCTGCCCACCTTTTATTGCTGAAATATGGGCAACGCCTTCTACATTATATGGGGGGTTGGGAATTCCATCTGTAACAATTTATTTTTTTTTTATTACATTGAGTGCCAAAAGAAACTAAGTTATAGCAGTCATAGATCTTAAATCAACATGTAAAACACGAAAGAGAACTCTGGGGGTTTCTTGGAGGACAGTGAATTCCATGCGGGCTGAAAGCGCCAAACGTGCAAGGCAATCAGCGGCCTGATTCGCTTCGCGGTAGCACCAATGAAATTGGACATCATCTAAACTTGCTTGAAGGAGACGAATGTTGCGCAACATAGTTTGATGCTGTAAGCGGCTCATTATAGAACCATTGAGAATTTGAATGGCACCATGACTATACGATTCAATGACCACACATCTATATCCATTCTCCACAGCCAATAATAAACCATCATGAATAGCCTGTAACTCAGCCAAGAGTACTGAGCAGGGAGCAATCTTGTGGAGAAAACCACCAAGCCGGTGACCAGAGGCCAGTCGAGCTACCCCCCCAACAGCTGCAGCTGTACGCTGCAAATTCACCGTTGCATCCACATTGATCTTCACTTACTCCCCCTGAGGCGGAACCCAGTGGAGCGGCAAGGTATCCGTATGTCCAGGAGATGCAGTAGAACCCTCAATCACAATCTCTCGTGTGTACTGTAGGATATTAGCCAAAACTAAATCCGGTGATCGATCCTCCTCAGTAAAGAGAGCATCATTCCTCCACTTCCATAACAGCCATATCGTCATACCAAAGAGGATCTAAGAGGGGAGCTGGCTCTTGCATGGGAAACCGACGTGTAAGCCCTGTAGAAGCCAATCATCCCTTCCGCAACTGAAGAAGGTCGGCCATGCAATTGGTTGAATTAGCTGCTGCCGAATCCGTTGCGAAGCAGGACAATCCCGGACTGCATGCAAACTAGTTTCAACAACATTCTGACACCGCGGACATTGATCACAGCTTGCAATATGCCTTCTAAATCGAAATTCGTTAGTTGAAATGGCGTCATGTGCAAACTGCCATAAAAAGGCTTGTGCTCGTGGTAAGCCCTTCCATTTCCATAGAGCTTTCCATAGGGGACCATTGGAAGGAGCCGACACTGGCGAATTCAATAATTGATAAGCAGAGCAGACCGAGAACTCACCAGATGCAGTGTCATCCCAGAAGACCTAGTCACAACCACCCCTCGGTGAGGGTGGATAAATACTTTGAAGTTTAAGCAAGACCTCTTGAGGGAGCAAGGAATGTAAGAGAGGCCAGTTCCAAGAGCCCTCACTAGTCACAAAATCTGAGATAGCCCTACCAATTACCTCCACTGGAATAGAGATACCATCCATCAGATCCAGCACCCCTACATCAGATAACTAGGGATCTCGCCAGAAACTTGTGGAGGTACCATCACCAATGATCCATCCCAAACTGCGCTTGACAAGAGGCCATGCTTGACAAATACCCCGCTAGATAACCGAGGCATTCCGTCTCTCCTGCACCATTGGGACTGCAAATGTACCCGTCCCATATTTCGCCCTTAGTAGACGTACCCACAGTGCATCAGGTCTCGCAATAAGACCCCATGCAAGAGCTAATCATGTATACTATTTTTTTGGCCAATAGTATACCTAACTTTTCATGCAATAAGACCCATGCAAGAGCTAATCATGTATACTATTTTTTTGGCCAATAATATACCTAACTTTTCATGGATAGGTCAATCGTAAACCTCAGGTATTCAACCCACATTTCAAATCCAACTAGAAAACAAACTTGTGGGTTGCATTATGGCTTACGTGGGCTTGAAATGTGGGTTCTATATAGCTGATGTGGGATCAAAAACTTATCACGTCAACAATTCTGCCGGATTCCGGTAAAATGTACCAAATTTGACCAAATGGGATGAATAGCAGCATGAAAATAAGTTAAAATTCAATATATGGATATGGATGAATTTTAACTTTATGGGCTAACACGGTATCTAAAAGGTTTTAAGCCAATTCTAGGCTTAAAAAAATTAGTTCAACATAAAAAAGTTGAAAACAAAACAAAAAAGCAAAAACTGGGATTTCATTCAAAAGGTTGTTGTAGATTTTGTACAAATCTTTTAGTTATCCTCAAATCTATCTAACTAATTTAAACTTATTATTTTTATCCTCCAAATATTATCCACAACGATACTATATAACTAACTGGTACAAGGGACTGGTACAAGGACTATTGGCAATTTGGGGATTGAATTGGCGGATCACCACCCTCCATCAATTCAATCCCCAATTTTATCCAGATCCAAAAGCTAAGACAACCAAGGAGGATATGGCTAAGAGCAAAATATAGAGGCAGATTATAAAATGCAAAATATAGTGCACGATCGATGAGTGGTATAATGGTATTGCATTCACTAAAGGCAAAATTCTGTCCACTCTGGTACAAAAGCACCTACAAAAATCTCACCAAAAAACGTACAGTCAACGTTCAGTCAATTTTTGCTTCGATAAACCCAAGTTCCTTCTACATACTTTGTATAGGATACAAAGAAAAAAGAGGTACTTTTATAATTTTACCCAATTAGAACCGGCACTGGTATAAAGATGGCATCCCCAGTATTATATTCTGCATTTACAAAGTAAGACCTTACTTAAAATTCATTGAACTCCTCTGAGACGCCCCGACCCGAATTTACCGTACACAGTAAACACGAGCCGGAACTGTGACGACCTGGCCAATCAAGGCCCAGCATACAGTGTATAAAAGAATATCTCGGCCCAACGGCCCAAAATAGTAAACATCGTAAATAACAATACCGGCCCATTGGCCCAATAAATATAACAACAGTGCACAGCGGAAGACTCAAACTC